>CATIWF010016420.1:0-86482 GCA_949630135.1 Balakata baccata | reverse complement strand
TCTTCTACCCAATTTTTCTCATATCCCTTGAAGAAACATGCAATATCAAGAAATATGTTTTTCTGCATTTGGTCTAGTTCCTCATAACTAATTTCCAATATTTTCTGAATGTTAGATTCAGGAAATTGTTTCAGCTTCTTCAGCACAATTTCCCATTCTTCTAGGGATCTTTTGTGTAGATTGGAACCCAAAACCTCAAGAGCTAGAGGAACACCTTTCGCATAATTTGTCACCCTTTCTGACAACCCTAAATATTCATGAGGAGGATGCTTTTTCTTAAAGGCTTTCATACTTAGTAGTTGAAGAGCATCCTTATTTTTTAATCCCTCGACCTTATATATATCATTAGCACCATTGATTACTTGTTTATCTCTACTAGTCAAGATAAATCTACTGCCCAAACCAAACCAATCACCATTTCCAGCGAAAGCTTCTATTTGTTTTGGATCATTTACATCATCAAGAACAACAAGAACCTTTTTTCTGCCAATTGATTCCTTCACAAAGGTGGGTAGAACATGAATCATTTCTATGTTTAGATTTTCAACCCCTGATAATTCAGAGAAAAAGATTTTTCTCAAATGAACTAAACCAAACTTTTCTGATTGTTCCCTAACATTACGAAAAAAGCAACAATGATCAAACTGAAAAGAAATTTGACTGCATAAGACTTCAGCAATGGTGGTTTTACCAATGCCACCCATCCCCCATAGTCCAACGAAACGAACATCCAATGACCCAATGCTTAAATATGATAGAATTTGCTCAATGTGTGAATCAATCCCAACCAATTCAGTAGAAACAGTGAAGGAAATGGGATATAATTTCTTCATAATGCAGTCTGCAACTTCATCACTTAATTCGGATTCACGGCTGTAAAAATTATGACCAACAAACAATAGAGTAAGTCCCCATGAAACCAAGAAAGCTGATTTTGTCATGCATATACATAGCATTACTTTACAAATTTGAGCAATTAAATCTATCAATTGACAATTTATTTATTTAAGTTAACTTAACTATCAATTACCAACTAATTATATAGTATGTACCTCAACTTCAAAATTTGTACTATTAACTTTAATTAATTGGACGACGCTAAGTATTTCATGCAAAGAGGGACTAATAATTAAATGTCAAATTAGCCTTTTTAACTATAATTACTTAATTAGATAGTAGATAGTCATTTGGTTTAATCGATTAAATGCAGCTGTGAGAACAAAAATATATTTATTTTAAACAATTGGAGCTTTTTATTTATTTATTAATATAATGGCTAAATTATCCTCTTTAAAATATAATATATCACATGTGAAAATTTTTATTAAAAATTAAAATACACCTCTTCAAAATAAAATATATCGTATTAAAAATATATTAATTGAATATTTATAAATAAAACACACACATATATATATATATATGTGAAAATTTTTATTTACAATTGATTTTATTTTATTATTGGTATTATTTAATTATTAAAATAAAAATTTATATGAAATAATCATTGTATTTTATTTTTTATTTATACTTTATAGAAAATATATATTTTTAATAAAATAAATTATACCTATATTAGTAATTTTACATTTTAGCATTAACAACTCAATTAATTTTATCAAACACTAGTGTTAATTAGCTATCGGCTATCACTGACAAACAAATCAAATCAGGTATAAATGTTTCATAAATAGTTAAATTTGTTCAAAATCAATTAGTTAAGGTGTCAATTAAATAAATTTAACAATGAAATGAATTAATTGAATTATATAAAAGAAAGTTCAAAAATAATTTTTCTTTTTCCTCTTCCATTATTTTTATCTTATCACCGACTCATAAAATTGCTCTTATTTTATAAAATATAAATAAAGTACCTATGTATGGTGGAGTAACGTTGGTTTGATTATAGTTATTTTAAAAAGTAACGTACTGGCTAATTAACATAATAAAAAACAATTAATTTATAATCTAGTACAACTAATCTTACATATATGGTTGATTTCCTAAGAATGGAAGGAGTAACGATATGTTTATAGGAAAATAATATTTTTATGTGATGCGGAAATCCTGAACGGCAGAAAAGCCAAAGCTTTAATAATATGAACATCGCTTTCCCGCAAAGTTCAAACTTGCAGATTATAGTAGGGATAGTTACTAAAATTTTGCTGATTTATTGGTGTGTTTGAAATTGCCGTTAGATATTTTCAAAAAATATATTTTAAATTTATTTGATTTGATTGATTGATTTTTTAAATTTATTATAAATTATTTTTTTAAATATGTTTATAGAAAAAATATTTATTTATTTACTTTTATCTAAAAATAATTTTTAAAACTAAAAAAAGTTAAAAATATAGAATTTTTTTTGAAAAATATTTTTTTCAAATACAATAGTAAATAAATCTAAGTAAAATCAATTTTTTTCACAACAAACTATGTCAGTGCGAGCACAAATCCTATTTTTAATTGCCCCGTGACATAAGTGATTTTAAAAATAGAAAAATGATTTTTTTCACTTAAATATAATTAAAGTATAAATTCAAAGACTATATATGAAATTAGCTTTTTCACGTGACATTGACATGTGTGTCAACAAAATTAGATAGGTATTATGCTTACATGTAGGGACGGACATAGGTGAGGACCAGAAGCGGCTCAAGCGCCCACTAATATTTTTAAAATTTTTTTATTTATAATATGTTCAGTATATTTTTTTTTAGGAGTTTGGACGAAATAAGTTATATATTCCCTAGGTTTACTTTAATATAGACTTATAAATATAGATTAAAAATTCTATTAAAATTTTATTTATTTATTTTATAAAATTATTAATATTTAATTGCTTATTCTCTTAATTTCCACCATACCTTTGATTTAACAATTAATAAAAATAATTTTTTTAAAAATATTACTTTTTGTACTTTCCCAAATTACCATAAATTCAAAATTAAGCAAATTAATTTTCTAATATTATAGAATATAAGAGAACATCAACTTGACTGCTATATTATTGATGTGCGATCAAATGATTAATTTTCTAATATTATATGTATAAGTAAGCTCTCCAAAATTGAAGCATCATATATATCTAATAGTATATTTGTTGAAATTAGCTTTGATTTTCACAACAATTGTGTAAAAAATTTTTTTGAATGATTGTTTAATCATATATATTGAAAAAATATATTAAATTTTATTAATATTAAAGATATTATTTAAAGGTTTTAAAATATGACACTTTGAAAAATGTTATTATAATAAAATATAATTTTATCTAAATTATTATTATTTTTATTTTCACATATTTTATATTAAAATAAATATTATTAATTTTATTATTAGTCTTCATTCATTGTAAATCCTGCATGTGTCCACCGCTACTTACATGTCATCTTATGTGGTGAGTCTAGTGACATATTAGCAGTAGCGTCAAATTTTTCTGTGGTCAGACTTAGCAAAATTGCGCAAAAATTATTTTATTGGAAAAAAAATTCTTTTATTACCCTGTTGTGACAAAAAAATTTAATATTTATTCTACTACAAGTTAATGAAATTCCAGTTATGGTGGATAAAATTTAACCGTCATCTAGCAATTAATCGCATTCAAAAAATGGAATAACATGGTATTTGTTTGACAGTCACTTGACTAATTATGTCATACCTGTAATTGGTAGAATCCCATCCAGACAGATTGGCTGCTTCCCTGAGTGCATAACTCCATTTATGGATCCTTTCGACGTCGTCTATGAATCTTGCTTTAACTACTTTCTGAAATGTTTCTCCGAAATTTCCTGTCTGATTTCTGACATGAGAAGGATCTACATGATAGAAAACTGGCAAAACCTTATGCCCCATTGTTCTCATGCACTCCATAATTTTCACCAATTCGTCAAGACACCATCTTGAAGAAGCATAATTTTCAGAGAAAATGATCACAGAAATCTTTGATTCTTCAATGGCTTTCAAGAGGGTGAGAGAGATTTTTTCTCCTCTTTCAAGGCCATCATCTATGAAGGTTTTTATATTTTTTCGACATAAAGCAGCATAAAGATGGCTGGTAAAGTTTTGACGGGTGTCTGTGCCTCTAAAACTAAGAAAAACATCATATGTTGTTTTGAAAGGGATGATTGGAGATGAAGAAGAAGAAGAAGATGACATTTTCAGAACTAGTTTGCTTTGTTTGTTTGCAAGTTTTGTATATATAATATAGTCAAAAGAACTTCACAAATTGGATGAGGATAATGGTTAGGGTTTCATTGCTAATCGTCATAATCCTTAGTATTAAATAGAATTAAATGTTATAGTCTTAAATGTTCATAATTATTATTGTAGAACTAATTAGAACCATTAGATTTTTTATCTTAACGGTTGAAAAATTAGTACCCAATAGAATTATAACCATTAAAACATTAATATATAATCTTAATTATATATACCATATCATGTATAAAATAATTCAATAATATATATGTTAGCGGCATTTATTTCAACAAAATAAAAATAAAATAATTAAATATATATCAATAAATAATTAATTTAATTTATATATAACATAATAAATATAATCTAAGAATTTCTCATATATATATATATATATATTAATTAGAGTTAGGATTTATAAATTGAGACAAGAAAAGCAAAGAAGTCAATTGACTTGGAGGGAAAGAGCAGAGAGACGAAGGGTGGATGACAGCGGAGAACCTGTGAAACCTTCTGAAGCAATTTTTATTTTATTATTAAACAAAAAGTTGACAAAATTACTTTTGTTTGGAAAATTAGTGGAAGAAAATATAAATTAGTGAAGATCTGATGTGAGATTTAAAAGCGAAAGACGCGTAGTAAGATAATGTCAAGTCACTAATTAAGGATATGATGCATATAAATTATTCCTTTTAAGGGTCAATAAAAGACAACAATAAATAGTTTTTAAGGTTTTCTTTTCCATCAAACTTTCACCTGAGTTTCGGTATAATGGGAAAGGGTCAGACCGCTTACCTGCCGACAAATTATAAAAACCTACTGGTTATATATATGTTACGTAATCATGTCGTTAACAATTCATCATCCTATGCCATTATTAAATGGGTAAATTGCATAAAAAGCCTTATACTTTCATTTTTATATCTAAATAATATTATTTTTTAATTTATATATATATATATATATTTTCAATTTTATATCAAATATAACTTTCGAGAAATAGATTTAATTTGGTTTAACAATAATATGATACTTCAAAATTAATTTTTTTTTAATTTGGTATTGCTGACATGTATTAATACATATATATACTATTTATTTTCTTAAATAATGACATTTAGTTTGAAAAATACCTGGATGCTCTAGGTTTCCATATATATATATATATCTGTTCGGCTAATTGTATATGGGCTAGATATACGTAGACATAACTAGATTAGCATATATGTACTTTTTAAAAGTAATTTATATAACTATATCAATGCAAATATATTTTAGAAAAGAACTAAATACCACATGTACATATTAATATATGTCAACAGTACCAAATAAAAAATTAAGTTTTAGAAATATTATGTTACTGCCAAACTAAACTAAATATCTTACAATGCTATATTTGATAAGAAATTAAAAGTGTGCATATTTAAAAGTTAAAAATAAAAAATAGGATTATTTTGAAAGGATATATATATATTTTTTTGTACATATTGCCCTTATTAAATTATATTAAATTTATATACAATACATAATATCTCAATCAGTTTTTGTTTTTTTGAAGTGGCTAATTAAAACTATTGGGATAATTTTTTTTATAAAAAGAATAAGTTTATCTGCGGATATGAAGTATTTGAGTGTGTGAGTCCAATAGCTTACAAATTGGCTTTATCACCGGAGTTAGATAAAATTTATAATGTCTTCCATGTCTTAATATTGAGGAGATATCGATCAGATCTATCAGCTGAATCCATAGAGGTGCAACTGGATCTAACCTATCAGAAAGAACTAATGACAATCTGCGGATATGAAGTATTTGAGTGTGTGAGTCCAATAGCTTACAAATTGGCTTTATCACTGGAGTTAGATAAGATTTATAATGTCTTCCATGTCTTAATGTTGAGGAGATACCAGTTAGATCTATCAGCTGAATCCATAGAGGTGCAACCGGATCTAACCTACCAGAAAGAACTAATGACAATTTTAGCTCCAAAAGTTAATGAGTTATGGAATAAAAAAATACCATTGGTCAAGGTCCTAGAGGAATAAGCGCTCAACAGAAGAAACCACCTGGGAAAGAAGAATCAATACTCACTGCTATCCATGACCAATTTACTAGGTAAATTTCAAGTAAGAAATTTCTGAAGTAATGTTTGCCAGTTTAGACCTCGAGTCATGTGCACGTACTACGATCAAATGCACTAGATGGCATTTCGAAACTAAAAGCATTGAATAGACTGGAGTCTAAATTTGGACTACAGAAAAATAAGTTATAAAAATATGAATTTTAAATTTGAATTAAGTGAGAGCAATTTGAAATCTGGACCAAATCAGAAAAATGCGAAATTTAATCCATATTGAAATTGGACCAATTAAATTAATCAATACATGGAGTATTTAATGAGAAATTTAATAGAATATATAATTGGAAAAATTATTTTATTTTGTGCTTAAGTTGGGGAAAATAAATTATTTTATAGATTAAATTAAAAAGACAAAATTTTAGTGGGTCAATTAATTGAAATTTGAAAGATTAAGGACTAAATAAGAAATTAACTAACATGATTTTCCGTCCCATTAGCCCAATGAAGCCTAATTCTCCTCTCAAATTTGATTAAGAACTTAACCCACCTATATATGGGTAAATTAATTGAGTCCAATCTTGTCCATTCTCACACTTTCTACCAATTTCTACAAATAAACTTCTGCTTCTCTTTTTCTCCTTATTCTTCCCTAAATTTTCATGCTTGTTTTAATTTTGAAATAAGTTTTGAGCAAGGAAGCTTGATTTGGGTTTAAGGAGGCCAAATCAAGTGGAAATTTGAAAAAAAAAAAGAATGAAAATTTGGAAATTTGGTTGATATTACTACGATATAAATATTTTATTGCAATGTTTCTCTGGCAGCGCTTTTAAAAGCGCTACAATATACCTTCCATCGCAATAGTTTTGCAACGATATGATAATATTATAAAGAAATTTTCAACTAAGCATTTTATTTGATATAAAGCATTACAAAAACTGCTGCATATTTTTAAATATATAGCGATTATTAAAAAATTCTACATATTAATGCAATGGACGACAACTGCTGCAATTATATTATGTGCAACACATTTAACAACTACTACATTTTTTGTATAATGCAACAATATAAAATCAATACAACATATATTATATGCAATGCCTTCTATGAACGTTCCATATTTATCGTAGTTCAACAATAAAAAAATGCTGCAATAAGCATTATATGCAGCACTTATTAGAACTATTACATATTTATTGTAATGCAACAAAATAAATTGCTACAATAAATATAATTTTCTTTTCCAATTAATTTTCTTTTTTCTCCTATTCTAATATTACAATTTATTTATTTATAATTGCAATTAAATTTTTTTTAGTATTTTATACTATTAATAAAATTATAACTATGATTCAATTAATTAATTCATTTATTTAATAAAGAAATAAAATTAAATAAAATTATTATTTATAAATAATTTAAAGTATAAAATAAATAAAGTCTTTTATCTAAACTAAATAATTTTTAAAAAATAAAGTCATTTATAAATAATTTGAGCTTCTGAACACACCAAATATTTCCAAAATTTCCCTACCCCCTTGCCAATTGCGCTAGTGAGTACATTGTCAAATGGTAGAAGAGAATTGCTGAAATTTCTCTCTTAAGTTTATCATTCATGTTGAAACATGTTTATCTATAAAATGAACCCTTAAATCTATGGTATAGAAAAGGAAAACAAATATTGATGGCCTAAAATTGAGGAATAAAATAAGGACTGTAAATATATACAACTATTGACTTCCTCTAATACATCCCCTCAAGTTAGAGTATGAAGATTTCGAATACCCAACTTGC
Source organism: Balakata baccata (assembly GCA_949630135.1). Lineage (NCBI taxonomy): Eukaryota > Viridiplantae > Streptophyta > Magnoliopsida > Malpighiales > Euphorbiaceae > Balakata > Balakata baccata. The sequence continues at coordinate 78,410 of CATIWF010016420.1, read as the reverse complement.
CAAGAAGAAAATGGAATTGCTAGTGTTTGAGAGCTTTAGTAAAAATGTCAGCAAGTTGAAGATGAGTGGGAATATGTGAAGTAGAGATGGTGCTAGACTTGATGCAATTAGGAATGAAATGACAACTTCAATATGCTTTGTATACTTATGTTGGACTGGCAATAATATGGATGGTAGCACGATTGTCACAATATAGGCGAGATGGCAAAGATCGAACTACTGTTAAATCATGTAACAAGGTGTGAAGCCAAATAAGTTCACTAATAGTGGCCATGGAGCATTATTCAGCTTTGGCAGAAGAGCGGGAAATAATAATTTATTTCTTAGTCTTCCATGATGTGGGAGAATGGCTAAAGAAAATTAGATAACTAGTAATGAAATGACGTGTAAAGGGACAACCAGCCTAATCAAAGTCACAATAAGCATTGAGATTAAAAATATGAAGTTGATGAAAGAAAAATTCCTTAGCTTGGAGCATACTTAAGATATTGCAAAATCTGAAGAGCTGTTGCCCAATGACCTTGTCGTGGTTGATGCTTAAATTGGGATACAATGTGAATTGAATAACAAAGCTCTGGTCGAGTAATTATTAAATATATCAACTGTCCAACTAAACGCTGAAAAGGACTAGGGTTATCGAGAATTCACTTTTATCTACTATGCCAATGTGTGATTTTACTCTGTGGAAAAAGTAGCAAGTTTGGAACCAAACATGTCTTTTTCTTGTAAAATATCCAATGTATATTTGCGTTGATATAATACAATACCTTCATGAGTTCAAGCTACTTCCAAACCAAGGAAGTACTTGAGAGAGCCAAGGTCTTTCATGTGAAAGCATGCAATATGTTGACTATTATTGCTAACAATGATTACATCATCCACGTGCATAAGTAATGTTGTGAATGCAGTGCCTTTGTGATATAGGAAAAGAGAACAATTTGCGATTGATTGGGTAAAGTCAAAATGAAGAAGAAAAGTAGAGAATTTGGTATAACATTGATCATATGCCTATTTTAAACCATAATGGGACTTACGAAGTCGACACACTCTATTGTCACCAAAAGGTAAATAACCAGGAAAACGGGACATATAAACTTCCTTATCAAGATCACTGTGCAAAAATCCATTATGAACATCCAGTTGATGCAATTCCCATGATTTGACAGCTGCTACTGCTAATAAGGTTCGCATTGTACTAAGTTTGGCTATGAGTACAAAATTTTCAGAGTAATCAAGTCCTTCTACTTGTGTATAGCCCTTAATAACTACACGAGCCTTATACCACTCAATTGTCCCCTCAAAATGATACTTGATGTTATGGACCCATTTTCATCAAATGACTTTCTTCCTATTAGGTAAGTGCTCTAAAGTCCTAGTATGGTTTTGTTCAAGTGCCTATAATTCCTTATTCATTGCTTTTTTTTTTCCCAACAGATATCCTTAACAACCAGCTGATAAGTTTTCGGATCATCATGATGAGTGATAGCCACAAAAAAAGAAAATACATATTTGAAGGACTGAATTTGGAATAAGATAGAAAAGAAGTTAAAGGATAAGACATACTTAATGATGCATGATTGGAAGTGGTGGGAGAAGAACTCTTATTCCTTGGCAAATCAATATGGAAATCTCAAAAATGTGAAGGCAATTTTCTTATTCGAAGAGGAAGTTGTTGAGACATTATGGAAGTTGTTGGTGATGAAGAATTAGGTTTGGCATTCTCTAGGGTACTGGTTGTTGGTGATGAAGGATCCATGTCATTATTTTCTTGAATAGGGTTTACTATGAATGGTGGATAGGAATCAAGGGATATGGATTCATATTCGAAAGCAGTAAAGGTACCAGTATGGTGGGAGAGTTATATGTTTCTAGAGGAGGAAAATTCTTATCATGGAAGGGAAAAATGTTCTCATAAAACGTCCAGTCCTTGGAGGTGAAAACTTTATGTGTGGCCAAATCATATACTTTATACCCTTTTTGACCATTAGGATAACCAACAAAAACATAAGGTATGGCACGGTCTAGAAATTTATCCTTTGATCATGGGATAACAAAGACACCCAAACACATGAAGATGAGAATAAGCTAGCTTTCGATATTAAAAAAAAAATCATAGAGCTCTTTCTAGATAGAAGGGAGGTTGGAAGATATTTTATCAAATATGCTACTGTCAAAATACATTCACCACAGAATTTAATTGGCAGATTAGCCTGAAACCTTAAGGCTCTAGCTACCTTAATAATATGTCTAAGTTTGCGTTCTACCACTCTATTTTGTTGGGGTAGAGACATAGGAAAATTGAGTAAAAAATCCCATGTTGATAGAAAAATTGGAAATTTGGTTTGTAAATTTAGTTCCATTATCACCACAAATTTGTTTTACCAATTTCCTAAACTATCTAGTGACCATAGCCATGAAAGACATTAGTCAAACAAAAACTTCATATTTTATTCTAAGTAAATAAACCTAAGTGGTTCTGATGAAATCATCTACAATGCTTAAGAAGTAATAAGCATTTGATAGAGGTGGTGTATGATAGGGACCCAAACATCATAATGGATTAATTCATAAGATTCATGAGTTTTAATGGAACTAATAAGAAAAGGATGTCAAGAGTGTTTTGCTCGATGACAAGGATCACAATATTTATAAGAAACTTAACATGAAAAGGACCTAAATCAATAAGAAGAGATAGCCTATCAAAGGATAATTTCCTAAGATGTTAGTGCCACAACTTGAGCTTGGAATCATGAGTGATGATGGTTGTTGCAGGGGATATTTGATTGCCTGAACATAATAGAGTCCATTTCACAATTCACCCATTCTAATTAGCTTCCTCATGGCTAAGTTTTGCAAGGTAAAAAATAAAGGAAAGAAATGAGCAACACAATGTAGGGCTTTAATTATCTTGCTAATATATATTAAGTTGCATGTAAAAGAGGGTATATAAAGAACATCATTCAAGGTAATAGATAAATTAAAAGAGACATCTCTATAAGACTTTGCTTGGATATGAGATCCATTTGGAATTGTAATTCATGAAAAACGTGGCATAGTCTTATAAGAACTAATAGCATTGGCTTGACATGTCATGTGATTAGAGGCACCTTAATCCAAAATCCATTCAATGTTACAATAAAATAGAGAAATTGCCTTACCTACAAAATTGATTATAGAACTATAAGGCATTTCAAGATTAAGCATAGATAAATGTTAAGCATATTGTTCTATAGCTAGTCCATTAACTGGTACATTATTACCCTCGACAGCTTTAATATACTGTTAACTATTGGTTGCCTTAGGTTTGGTTGATTTCTTCCTTCTGCCCTATCATTCAAGATAACCGTATGACTCAAAACAATTTTATTTTGTGTGTTTGGTCTTTTTGCAGTGTTCACAAAATAAGTTAGAGAGATCACAATTATTTGTATGGTTGCAACTATTGTCAATGGTGAGGAATGTTGTTGCTTCGACTGAAGGTCATTATGATGTTGTCACCATCTGTTGTCTCTCCTCTTATACTACAAGTGCATAAATAGGAGACAATGATGGCAATGGATCAGTATTCAAAATTTATAAACTTACTGTATTATATTTTTCATTCAGGCCCATAAGAAATTGATGCACTTTTCCTTTTCTCTTTCTAAAGAAGTGCCTTTATTGAACCACAAGTGCAAGTTGGAATATGAGAGTATGAGCTGAGTTCATTCCAAATTCCTTTTAATTTGCTATAGTATGCTGAAATATGCATGCCTTGTTGTAATGTGTTCATCATCTTAGTTTTCAGCTGATGAATAAAAGAAGCATTGCCTTGTGAAAACCTTTCTTCAATAATGGTCCACATCTCCTGTGCTGTAAAGAAGTATGCAACACTGTCATGAAGAGTGGGGTGAAGAGAATTGAAAGTCTTAGAAAAAGCCATGGAGTTACATTTGATCCATGCAAACTCTTCTATTGAACCAAGTGATGGTGTTTGATAGATCTATCCACAAGTCCTGAGCTCTATTAGATAAAACCAATGATTAGAGGCATCAGGGGCGAAACACCCTCGACCTATTCTTAAACTTTAAATAAGTAGGTGGCATGATTGCTTTGTTGAACTGTGCCATGAAATCAAAAACTCTAAATGGGCCACTTTATGTGTAATGCCATCCGAGACCACCAAGGCTTATCCTTTAAATGAAATCTATAAGTAAGGTGAGAAAGCGAGTAGCACCCTTCATATACTCTAGGGGACTAGGCGTTCACACAAGTCTTGGGACTTATTATTTCATAGCTTTAATTTAAGTTGTAGATCTTACTTTGGAAACAGAAATCCCCATATTAATAGTAGCACGAAATCCAGTATTGAATAGATCAGCGGAATGCCATATTTGTTTTTGGCCTGAAGTGTATTTGTCATGGCACGATGCTATGTGGGGTAGTTCTCTTCTTTAAGAAGATACGTTACTAAAGTGACAGCATAATTCATAGGGCTTTCCTTAATCATGATGAAAAGAAGAAAATAAATACCCTTGGATTTCTACTGCTCAGATACCATGTCAAATTGTTGAAGGGAATTGCTGAAATTTCTCTCTTAAGTTTATCATTGATGCTGAAACGTGTTTATATACAAAAGGAACCCTTAAATCAAGAGTATAGAAAAAGAAAATAAATATTGATATTTTATGCATAGATAGAGAAGAACTGAAAAACAGATCGTACTCATGCCTATAGATTAATTTTAGACTGACAAATTGGAGAACATCTTCATCTTAACCAAGTTCTAAAATCTTCAGGTACTCATTCTTCTTGAGTAATTTTATACTCTGACTATAGTGAGAATTAGGAAAAATTGTTGTACTTCATCTATAATTCAATAAGCGATAATGTGAATTAGTTTATCTTTAATTAGGTTTGAGAGTAGTTAAGTTTTGGTATTTCTATAATGCTTTTCTTAATGAAACTAGAAAAGAGGAAACTTGAAGTAGTAGTTTAACCAAAAAGAGACCTTTACCCCCTGGTTTGAATGAATGAACTAACATTTTGGAATTCATTTGCTAATGAATTCAACTTGGAATTCATTTATAAATGAATTCTCATGTTCGGAAAAACATAACTTAAAATATGAAATTCAATTGAGAAGAAATGAAAAACTCAGAAAGCTGGGGATGGTTTTAGCCTAATTATAATTATAATTTATAATATTGTATAAGTTGATAAAATTTAAGTAACATGATTTCTAGAGTTCAATTGCTCTTGAAAAGTAAAGAGGAAAGAAGATTGATAATAGAAAAGAAAAAATTGCCAAAAATAACCTAAGCTTTTAAGGTTGTATCAAAATTAAATTGTACTTTCTATTTTCTCATTTAAATATACAAACTTTTAAAATTTTATCAATTTATAAATTCTAGCAAAATTTTACTGACATGGCAAACATTCTAGTGAGATTAAAAAAGTTGTGATAACTAGAAAGCTGGGTCATCTATGGAGAAATAGAGATGCCATCATTTTTATTGAAACCTAAAATTTTAAAACCTATATCATTCTTGAAGAGAGATTTAAGTTTTAAAATTTTAGGTCCCAACAAAAATAATGATGTTTCTATTTCTCTATAGATAGTTCAGCTTTCTAGTCAACATAGCCTTTTTGATCTCGTCGGAATTTTATGTCATGTCAGCAGAGTTTTACCTGAATTCATAAATTGATAAAGTTTTAAAAGTTTGTGTATTTAAATGAGAAAAGAGAAAGTACAATTTAATTTTGATACAATCTTAAAAGTTGAGGCTATTTTTGGCAAATTTTCCAATAGAAAAAGAGAAAAGAGAAGATGGTATTTGCAAAATAAGAAAAGAAGGAGATAAAAATTAAGTTAATTTTAATTCAGTAAGGACACTTTGGTCAATAAATTTTTTTGACTCATTTTGTGGAATTCATTTACAAATTCCACATATTTTGATAGAATTTGGTTTTAGTTATAACCAATTCCACAGAATTCAATTTCAAGAATTATACTAAGTGATTAATTTATTCCAAACATGCAATTTCTAAAATTACAAATGAATTCCATAAATTTTGTGGAATTCATTCATTCCAAATAGGGTGTAAAAGAAGACCTAGGGTTTATGATTAAAAGTCACATTCTTGAGTATATTTAGGTTGTAGTATGTTAAAAATAGTGTTTTTATGCTATAGAAGGATTAGTGTGAAAAAACTCGCTGAGAGGGAGGTGAAGCTTGAGGTGAGAAGAAAAGTGATTTTAAAGGCTCCATTAAGAAAGGTTAGTACATTTTGGCATTCAAGGCTTTTTATGTGTTCTAATGTGTTGTTGGCATGCTTTAAATGATTAAAAATGTTGCCTTGATTTGTTGACATTTATAAGAATTTAATGTATTATTATGCAATAAATGCCTAATGTTATGTGTTATGGTTCTCTAAAGGTTAATTGGTGATTTGAATGATTTAATGTTCAAAAGTGTTGAAGTTGATATATGTGCATAGAAATGATGTTATCAGCCCTCTTATATATGCTAGGAGTGATTAACATTGTCCAATTTTAAAGACCCTGTGTATGAAATGTGTAATGCTATGTTTTGGGTCATTTTTTGCACACTTAAGAGTTCTAAATTCACACTTGTGAATAAGGGTTCACGGCCATGAATCCCTTCAACTGGAAATGTTAAATTTGAACAACTCCTTTTATAGTTTGCTTCACCATATGTTTCATGCCGAGGAAAGGCCTTTCATGATTATTGGATAGAAGCTTTCACAGATAAGTTCACCACTTGTTTCATGAGTAGTATACCTATGAATACCACATTTACGGGTATCACACCATGTATGAAATGGTTATTTGAATGTTGTTTCTTCTATTCCAAAGCTGAATTATATTATGATACACCATGTTTCCAAGCTATCACAGAACATGATATAAGTATGAAAATGGGTACGAAACAAGTTGATGATGTATATTGATAAATAAGCCCATTGTAACGCTTGATAAATAGGGGCTTAGTTGAAACATGTGAATAAATGACATATAAAGGGGCATTTAAAATATGATTATAGATGTTATATGGTGGGTATATGGTATATGTTGGCTGAAAGGCTGCAATCTCCAAGTTTTGATGATTATAAAACCATGATGTTAGAATTTGGTACATTATTGTCTTAATTTCAGAATTAAAATTGCAAATGGATTAAGGATAAATGTCATTCAAGAATAAGGAGTATGTGAACAATAACAAGGTATATTATGATTATTTTGTAAAGCCATTATGGTATATGACAAAAGTGAAGCTTGAGTTTTATGAAGTTAAAATGATTTTTGATACAATTAGAAACCTAGTATTCTAATAGTATGCTAACCATATATTGAGAGTTTTCACTAAAAGATAAAATAACGGCTAGTTTTGGAAAAGTTGTTTCTTATCTCTACTGGCTAATTTTCAGATCAAAAACTATATGCACCAATCGAAATGATGTTTTGGCTGTTGGAAAACAAGAAATGAATTAAAGAAATTTGTTCTTCATTTCTCAAAAAGGTTTTCCTTCCACTTGAGCTTCATTTGTGTCATTCTACTTACTTTAGCTCTTAGTTTTAATTGTAATATTCAAATTTGTGCTTAACTAAGGTGTGATTGTACTGTAAGTTTTCAAGTAGAGATTTAAAACTTGTTTTAGGTTGATTAGCACCTTGGGTTTTAAGCTAATCAAGTGTTTGTTAAGTTTTACTTTGTAAAAACTTATGGTTGTAAGGGTGAGCTTAGGTTTGGTTCTGTTTAAGCTTGTAATTGCTTAACTCTTGCCCTTGGAAAGAGTTATTAATGGAGTGAAACTCTCAAGATTGAATCTTGAGGAGTAGATGTAAGCTAAAAAAAGATGAACTACTATAAATTATTGTGTTAAGCTCTTTCACTTTATCTCTGTTTTATATTGCCGCAAAATTGTTGCTTTAAATTCTTCAAATCAGATTTTATTTGAAAAGAGTTTGAAATATCCTTTGGTTTTGATTTAAAAATAAATTTAAACCTTTAGTTTTTGCTAAAAGTGGTAGTTTATCAGATCAAAAGACTAACTGAGGTTGGGTAACATGTTTGATTTTAAAATTCATTTTTTATAACCTAAAGTTTCATCTTCTATTTTGGTAATCTACTCTATTCCATTAGAATACTACTAACTTACCTAAAAATGCGGGTCTATCTTAAAAGTTCATTAATTTCTTAAAATCTCAATTCACCCCCTCCCCCCTCGACCTATTTTGGGACTTATATTTTGTATCAGAGCCTATCTCCCTTCACCTAAGGCTTCACATTCTTGGAGAGATCCAAAAATATGGCTTCAACCTCAAATAATGTTATTTTCCCACCCATTGCCACCCCATTTCTAGAAGGTCAATCTATCACACGGCCTCCTCTCTTTTCTAGAAGAAATTATCCTTATTAGAAAGCAACGATGTGTCATTTCTTACAATCAAATGACTTGGATTGTTGGGAATCTATTTTGGAAGGATACACTTATCCTATGAAGGAAGATCAAACAAAAAAGAAGATTAAAGAAATGACCATAAAGGAAAAGCAAGCAACAAAAGCAAACTCTAAAGCAATATGGGCTAGATATAAATAAGTTCAACAGGGTTTCCGGATGTGATATAGCTAAGCAAATATTGGATAAGCTAGAACCAACCTATGAAGGAATTGATGAAGTCAAGGATTTAAGGCTATATGTGGTAATGAATGATTATGAAACATTTTGAATGAAGCAAGATGAAAGCATTTCAGAAGCAAGTGACATATTTATGAACATCACAAATGCCCTCAAAGCTCTTGGAAAACCTATTAGTGAAGTTCATCAAATCAAAAAGTTTCTAAGATCTTTGACATCAAGATGGGAATCAAAAGTGGCGATTTTGCTGGACAAAAACATTCGCAATATGTCATATGATGAGATAATTGGTTCTTTATTATCACATGAAATGCTAATGAATTGTCAAAGTGTTGATATAGATAAAAAGAAGGAGAAAAGCAAAGGAATTGCACTTAAAGCTTTTTCAAGTGATAGTAGCAGCTCAAGTTCAAGTGATGAAGAGCTAGAAAGGATGGTAAGAAGATTTCAAAAAGATGCTTAAGAAAGGAAGAAGAAAGTCTCATAAGAAGTACAAAAGCAAGAGCAAATCTAGAAAATCAGAAAAGCATCAGAATACTCAAAATAACAATGATGTTGTGTGCTATTAATGCAACAAGCTTGGGCACACTAAACCAAAGTGTCCAAAGCTGAAATATAAAGGAAATAAATATAAGAAAAGAGCTATAGTCGCAACTTGGATCAATAGTGAAGAATTAAGCTCGAATTTAACCGAATCGAAAGAAGAAGAAATGACAATAATGGCATTGATGGCTGATATTGAAGTTGCTAGAAAAACAGAGATTTTGGTTCTCAATCTTAACCAAAACTTTGAGGTAAATGAATCTGATTCTTCTTGTGATGATGATTTATTGAGATGCTTTAAAGAGTTGCATTATAAGTATGGCAAGCTAAAGAAAAAATATTCTATTTTGGATAATATGTATGCTGATCTAAAAGATACACATCATGATTATATGAAGGAAGTAGATAAATGCATAGATAATGAGCTTAAGGCTATTAATCTTTACAATGATGTTGCAAGAGAAAATGCTTCACTACATGAAGAAGTTGATAAAATGAAAAAGGAAATTGAAAAGTTACGAAATGATAAATGTGTGTTATATGAAGAGATCATGTACCATGAAACTAGAGGTGTTCAATTTGGTAAAAAAAGAAGAGTAGTTATGAATGGATGTGTGCAATATGTGAAAGATGATGCTTATTTTGATAAAATTGTTTCATATAGCTCTCCTCATATTACATGTTATTATTGTAACAAAAAGGGACATATATCTAAATATTGTTTCTTGATAAAAGATGTTAATGCTAAGAAGATTTGGTTTGTAAAAGCAAAATATTCTTTGCAAACAAGTCATAAGAAGATGGATTTATCCATTTTAACTAACAACTAAGGACCCATAGTAAAGTGGGTACCAAAATCAATTTGATTTATTATAGATTTGTTAAAAGGGCACCTCAAGCATGATATGGTGATATTTGAACAATGGTTGCTCATGATACATGATATTGGCTCAAAGGTAAAATCAAAAGAGATGTAAAATTAAAAGGAATCTTGGAATGGATAGTGATCCAAAGTAATTCTCATCACTTGAGGTATTTATGAATCTTACATTTAATTTATTTATGAGGAGATTGTGTGTGAAATGTGAAAATTTTGTTGAATTCTTATTAGATTGCATTAAAGTAATCTTTTGATAACCACTAGAATACTATTAGAATACTTAGTTGTCTAATACTCTGTGTTGACAATGTTCTTAAGCCTATATGCTGTGTTTATTTAATTTGAGCTAAATAAATTTGTTCTTTATGATTTTAAAAAAAGAAGTTAGAATTTTAAATTGAAAGGAAAGATTTAAATAGAGAAATGAATGGCATAAATAAGGATTAATTTTATTTTAAATTTTAAATCAAAATTGGAGTATTTCAAAAAGTCAAAAGTCATTGGAACTTGAACCTTTAACAGGCCACTTTCTGCAACCTACTCCTAATTTCAGATTATCTTTCATCTTTCCCAAACTAAATCCCTTATTTCCTCCTTAAACATAAACACTCAAACCACACTTACATAGACCCATAATCTCAAACTTAAGAAAATTGCCATCACCTCTGAACCTCAATATGCTTTAAACCCTTCAATTAAAATCCAATCTCATTTTTTATTCCATCATAATTTTTTCATCCATTAGCGATTTCTTTATTAACCGAAGCTAGTCCTGCAACATTTGGATAACAATCTAAATTTTTTGAATGTCAGGGTTCCACTTTCTCTTCCTCCAATGATTTTAATATCTCCCAAAACCCATAGCCCCTAAATCTCATCGGCAAAATTGATTTCGTCCATTTCACTATCTCTGATCATCGTCAATCACTTTTAGTAAATCGATCATCAACAGTCCCTACGAATTTTCTTCAAATTTTCCTCTTCCTTCAATAGTCGCAAGCTCTCAACCACTACTAACAAACTTGAGGAATGTCCCTAATGATGAAGAAACACCAAAACTTAGTGAGTCCAATAGCGAGTCATCACAACACGGTGACCATGCTTCCAATGAAAACTCTGATAAAGAGTCGAGCCAAACAAGAAGCATGCAATGAAAAAAATCAGACGAATTAGGACATCCTAGTGAAGTCTCCATGCCTAAATCCAATTTTCACTTGTTAATCTCCCTTTCTTATGATTTAATTATCATTAAGACAGTAGATTATGATTATTTGGCTCAAGCATTTCCTTTAATTTGGGAGTATGTTAAATTTCAATAATGGGTTGATATGCTTAAGACTTGGAAAGGGTTTATCCGGATTTAGTCAGAGAATTTTTTACCCATAGAGAAATATTTGATGAGGGTGAAGAAATAAATATACCCTATTCTAATTAGAAGATTTTCATAATAGGATGACAATATTAAAACATAATGATTAAAGGATTGAAATTTGATCAGTAATTAAAGACTCTACCATATGTTTTTAAAATTCTGAATGAGGTTGTGAAAGTTTGTGACTGTAAATTGTTGGATTTAGACTTTGTAAATATTTTGACACTGTTTTAATGGTGATATTTGAAATAAGATATGAGCTGATATTCTCGATATAGGAACTGAATATGTGATGATTGAACTCTTGAACTTTTTCAATATGCATAACCTTTGAACTGTTAGGTTGAATTGTTAGATCGTAATTTTTGATGATCATTTTTAAGCAATATGACTATTTGAAGATTATATATATGTTGAATATATTTGAATAAGTTAAGTTTGATATTAATAACTGATATTTTGCATTTGGAACTGATCTTGAAGTATTTTGAACTTTTAAATTGATATGTTATTGCTATTTGAACTTCTAGCTTAGATATCTGAACACTTTCATTTTAAATGTTTTGATGAGATATTTAAATTATATTTGATATATGTTGAATTTATTATGATGATTGATACTTATGTTGTAATATGATAGAGTATTGGATAATTAAAATGCTATCACTGATTGGTTGTTTAAAATGAAAAATGCTATAAATGATTGAACTTATAATGTGCTAGTTATATTGGACAGGTTGTTGAACTTTTGAGTTGTAATATATTGTTGACATATTAAAATGTTTTATGCTTGTGTCATTTGAACATTTAGCTTTTTGAATTGAATGATTGAAATGATTTTCTTGATATATTACTAAAAGGTTGGGTTGAAATGATGAATTCTTTGATTAAATATGATATGTTTGAGCAATGTAGTGAATGTTTGAACTTGTTATATACTGATAACATATTTTGATATTATTTACGTTGAATACCTGGATTTGTCTAAATAAAATGAATATGGTTGATATTTGAGTGATGGTATGTTGGAATTGAACCTTAAACATACTAAATTTATGATTTGATTGTGCATATGAACTTAATTGAAATATTTTGTGATTGTAATCCCTTTTATGATTGATGACAAAAAGGGAGAGAAATATGTAAATTGTAATTAAGATATATTACAAAAAGGGGATAAATATATGATTTGAGAATGTATGCTTACTAGGAATAGAGCTGAATTCTAACAAAATGCTTCTTGTGTTATTAGTGGTATTTTGATAGAATTTAGATTCTAATAATTAAATGAAAATATATATCTAGTACATCTTGTTTTTGAGAAATTATATTTCTAGAGAATACTTTGTTCAAATTTTTATTACACACCCCTGTGCAAGGATTGAGGGGGAGATTTTTTATAAGCTAACCATGAACAAATTCTAAGTATTGGAATCAATGTTTTGTTATCATCAAAAAGGGGAGAATGTTGGCTCAAAGGTTACAATCTCCAAGTTTTGATGATTATGAAACCATGATGTTAGAATTTGGTACATTATTATCTTAATTTCAGAATTAAAATTACAAATGGATTAAAGATAAATGTCATTCAAGAATGAGGAGTATATGGACAACAATAAGGTGTATTAGGATTATTTTGTAAAGCCATTATGGTATGTGACAAAAGTGAGGCTTAAGTTTTATAAAGTTAAAATAATTTTTGATACAATTAGAAACCTGGTATTCTAATAGTATGCTAAACATACACTGACAATTTTCACTAAAAGATAAAATAACGGCTAGTTTTGGAAAAGTTGTTTCTTGTCTATACTAGCTAGTTTTTAGATAAAAAACTATGTACACCCATTGAAATGATGTTTTTACTGTTGAAAAATAAGAAATCAATCAAAGAAATTTGTTCTTCATTTCTCAAATAATTTTTCCTTCCATTTGAGCTTCACTTGTGTCATTCTATTGTAAGTTTTCAAGTAGAGCTTTAAAACTTGTTTTAGGTTGATTAGCACTTTGGGTTTTAAGCTAATCAAGTTTCTGTCAAGTTTTACTTTGTAGAAACGTATGGTTACAAGGGTGAGCTTAGGTTTGACTCTGTTTAAGCTTGTAATTGGCTTAACTCTTGCCTTTGAAAAGAGTTACTGGTGGAGTGAAACTCCTAAGATTGAACCTTGAGGAGTAGATGTAAGATAAGAAAAGCTGAACTACTATAAATCATTGTGTCAAGCTCTTTCACTTTATCTCTGTTTTATATTGCTATAAAATTGTAGTTTTAAATTATTCAAATTAGATTTTAGTTGAAAATAGCTTGAAACATCATGTGGTTCTGATTTAAAAATAAATTTGAGCCTTTAGTTTTTGCTAAAAGTGATAGTTTATCATATTAAAAGATTAACTGAGGTTGGGTAACATATTTGATTTTAAAATTCGTTTTTGATAACCTGAAGCTTCATCTTCTATTTTGGTAATCTACTATGTTCCATTAGAATACTACTAGCTTACCTAAAAATGCAGGTCTGTCTTAAAAGTTCATTAATTTCTTAAAATCTCAATTCACTCCTCTTGTTGAGCTATTTTGGGACCTATCGCATATTGGAAGTTAAGAAGGTATATTTGAGGTATGTGAGAGGTATAGGGTTGGATTTGGGTCATGGGCTTTGAAAAGAGTTGAAAGAATGAAGTAAAGTGAAAATTTAAAGTGTCACGACCATGACCAAAGAGTGTCACGACCGTGACCAAAGAGTGTCACGACCGTGACCAAAGAGTGTCACGGCCGTGAAGGTCGTGTTTTAGGCTTTTTGAAGCATTTTGTCATGGCCATGAAGAGTTTGTTATAAATGGGTTTTTCTCCATTTTAATTCATTTTAATTGAGCCCTTAAATTTTTAAAACCCTAAAACGCCCCTCTAAAATCTCATCTTCCCTATGGTTCTTTGAAGTTTTCTAAGCCTCCAAACATAAGACCTAACATCTTAGAGGGAGATTTGAGCAAGAATTTAGAGTTTTTCCTCAATGAATGAGGAGTAATTGAGAGAAAGCTTGAGGCTCGAAGGGAGCTCGGGTTCTCTACCTTTTCGGCCTTTAAGAGGTTAGGAATCATAGTTCTTCTTCTTTTTAACATGATTTTTGGGTGGAAAATATGGGTGGAGATCCATTTGTTAATAGGTTAGATTGAAGAGTAATCTTGGGTTTGGTTGAAAGGAAACTCACTTCGATGCTTGATTAAGGTTGGAAGCATGTTATTAGCGAGGGTTTAAGTGTTTAAAAACCTAGTTTGGAGATTTTTAGGTGAAGGTGATTTTATGTTTTAACTTAAGGTTGAACATTGGGGTTGAAAATTCAAGCTATGAAGTGAGTTGTGCGAATTTTATGGATGATATATAGCTAAAAACGATGTTTTAATATTGTAGACATTGGTGTGGGAGAAGGACATCGACCACGAGGAAAGGATCGAGCTTGATCTGGATATATTTTACGAATGCCATGTGTGATAGTGTTTATACCTAGTTGTTGTATTAAAAATCTTGAATTGGTAGTAAATGGAGTCACATGTGGATAATGGTATTAATGAGAATTAAATGAGGTTAGGTGAAGTATTGAATGGCTTAAGTGTGTTTGTTATGATTATGAATGTGTGACTCTTGTAAACTGAATGCATGGTTGATGTGTTATGTAGTATGCTTTTATCTCTTTTATGCTGAGAATGTTGTTAGGAGTGGCTACAATTGGTTAGCCTTAGCGTTTTGTGTGTAATATGTTATGGATGGATTTTAAGCCCGGAAAAAGGGTAGAGTAAAACATGGTACCATGGTAGGAGGTCAAGGGGTCAAAAGCTTATTATGAGCACCCTTGTACTAATGTTTATACAAGACTAAGGGGTCTTAAGCTTGTTGTGAGAGCCCTTAAGTAGGGAAACTTGTTGGAGCTTAAATGCTTGAAATAACGAATGAATTGTGTTATGCTGTGTTTGATGATAAGATGAACATGTTGTTGAGTAAAGTTTTACTTGTGGTGTGCGTATTGCTATATTCATATGGATAGTATGCTTATATATATGATTAAGCAGGATTGCTTTTGTAGATAAATAGAAGAGTTGACAAGAAGACAAAGCTACTAAGAAGCTGGGGGTCAATCCTAGGAGTGGTTATATGTTCATACTTTTCTTTTAAAACTAGTTTGTACTATGGGTTGAGTTAGACAGATGGTGCACCAAGACGGGGGGGTTGAATTGGTGGCAAATAGAAATTTTCGGCGTAATGAATTTCTTTGGATGTTTGAACTATGAGGAAAAGTAAATGCGGAATAGTGAGGAAGCAAAAGAAGAAAGACACACAAGATTTATAGAGGTTTGGGTGTTAACAAACCCTAGTCATCTTTCCAACCTCAATTGGGAGTTCTACTATCTCAACTAGAGATACAAGATAGTTTTCTAACTAACTCACAACTAGAGAGTTTTCCTAGCTCATCCACAATTAAGTGTTTTCTCAAGGCTCATACCAAACTCAAATCTCTTGCGTTTTAATGATTCAAACAACAACCAATTTCTTATGTTTTAAACAGGCTCACACAACCTAAACAAGAGTTTTCCTCACTATGCTCACTCTTACAACCTATACCCAAGTGGTTAAAGTTAACACTTAAACCTTTTCACAAAATAAAGTTGGAAAATAAATTTTGAAGAGTTTTAGTACACTTAAAATAAAGCTCTTATATTCTAAGGCCTTTTGGAGGTTTATTTATAATGTTTACATTCCAATTAGCCGTTATATATGGTGCCAAAACTATTTCTAACATTCTAAAGATGAATGATTAAAAGTTGTCTGACAGAGACAGTTTTCCGGTCGAGAAACTATGTTTTCTAGTTGAGAAACCATATTTTCCAGTAAGAAAATTCATATATTTGTTGGAGCCTTACAAGTAGCAGCCTTGGATTTGTTATTTTCTTCAACGACTAGTCTCAATCAAATTTTCTAGTCAGGACAAGAGTTTCCCAATCATGAAAATATGTTTTCCGGTCGGAACAACTTTCTAAAACTTTTGACTTGATGCTTGGAATACTGGAATTGAGCATTTCCTGAGGAGGAAACTACCTTTCCTGAGGGAGAAACTCTCCTTCAATTTTTAGCCGATTTGTTCACTAAGTAAATCAAATCCAATTGACTTGAAATTTTGTATACTATCAAAACAACACTAGACGAAGACATTAGTAACATTTATTTTGATTGTTAAGATTAAAATAGAGATCAATCACCCTAAGGTCAATATGTTGGGGGTAATTACACTTGTACATGCCTCGAGCTTGAAGGACAAGTAAATTTGAAACTCCTCTTATAGTTTGTAAATATTTTTGTAAAGCTTTGGCTAGTAAAGCCAGTATATTGTATTTTGTTAAAGTTAATAAAGTTTTTATTTATTCATTCATACATGTTTTATCTTAACAAGACATCATAGCTGTATTGCACATAGAAATTTTAAATTTTTTCATGTTTCGAAGTTCATGCATGATATCATCATTTGGTATAATTGGAGGAATTCTAATCATTTCAAGGGGTGTTACACCCATTACTTTAACTTAGGACTATAAATCAGATTATGCATGACATGTTATTAAGGGTATAGATGGTTCCATAAAATATCATAACAAGAGTAAATGAAATTGATCTGGGCGGGAGGTCAATTGTCAGCTTGTGTGAGCTCTCCCGACCCACTTATGCATGCATACGTGAATGACAATTCTTGGTTAAGGGGTCAATTGTTAGTTTATGTGAGTGCCTTTAACCTATGAGCTCAGTAGAGAATGATATATAGGGATAAGGGGTCTTATGTTAGCTTGTGTGAGCACCCTTATACCTAAGCCATACCCGATTCAGTCTGGCTTAGAATATTGTGAGCAATTTAACATAATGATATAGTGATGGAATTTCTCATATCGTGGCTACGTGTATGATCGTGATAACAAAATGCAAGTATATGATATGCAATTTCTATGGTTTGGTAAATATGTTTTCATGCATGCCTACATATGCAAGAAACTTGTTAATGTGGATATAATAAATTATTAATTCATGGCATGAGTAGCACATTGTCATATGTTATTTATGCTCTATATGTATGCAAAATCTGTGAACACTTTCATGCCATCGTATACTATTAAACAAGATTAACTTAGCATGTCGGTGTTTTTCTCTCATACATAAATTGGAGTCGTACATAATAAAGCAACTGAGAAATAGGCCCAAAAAAGAGTCACGAGACAAAATCATTTAAGGTTTGGTGATACATAACTTTTATTTTTGTACATATTATTAGGACGAGTATATGATATGAGTTCTTTGTATTTGGCATTTGTACATGCCACTTGTGGACATTTAATTCATCTTAAGTTTTGGTTTTGTAATTCTGACTGTGGAAGCCCATATGTTTATTTCTATATATTTTGATTGTGTTTTCTATATTTTTTTTGCGAGTTTTAAAAAGTCATAATAACCATGACGCATCTTTTATAATTTAAAAAGTTATAATTTTATAAGTTTTTTTTTATCATATGCTAGATATCATTCCCTTGTATAACTGGAATATCCTGATTATACAAGAGTGTGTTACAATTACTTTGCCATTATACAGTAAGGTGAGGTAGTGTTATTGATAATTTTTTTTAACTTGTCATTTATTCAGCTTCAAATGAAGCTCCAACACATTCCCAAAACTGTTTTCTCCTTAACTTTGCAACATTAAGCTTCAAACCTCTCTTCTTTGTCTTGTAACTTCTAGTTCTCCATAGCTCGATTATTATTGATTGTATTTTTCAAATACTCTGACAAATATTTCACGTTGCATAAGTAATTTTCATGGTTCTTACACATTTATGACTCCTTTTATATGATTATCATAAACGTGCTAGTTTTGGAGTCTACACTTGCATACAACATCCATTAATAACCTTTTCTGCATTTCATCCCTACTCAATGTGGCTTATTTGGCCTAAAGTCCAGTTGAACACTCTTTTGAGCAACATACTTTGTGATAGCTTTTCTAATCTGCTCAACATTGTCAAAGTTTAAACCAACATCCCAAATTTGTATTTTGTAGTTAAGGTCATAATGTAATGTTCTTATGTCTTCTTGGTAGCTAGTTAATTACTTCTTCCTTTCTCTTTCTTTAACAACCTCTTCTACACTTTCAAAACTTCTATGATCAAAACTTTTATATAATGGCTCATCGCCTTTTTCTAACCTTCTAGATTTATTGTGCTTGTCCTTGCATCAATAAAAACCCAAATTTTCTAGATTTATCTATATCACTTGAGTTAGAGTGAACAGTATGAAATTTAAACTTGTTCTCATAAACCTATTGTTTACTCAATTTGAGAAGTTCAAAATTATAGTTTCAGGGTGTAAGAATAGTTTCCCTTTGACTGTGTATTTTCTGCTCAACATGTGGAGGCTCGAGCGGTAGAGAAGGGTTTGCGATTGTTAGCAGAGCTGGGAATCTCCAAATGCTGTTTTTTCTCAAATTGTAGGGACGTAGTTAAATTCCTTTGTCAGTCAGATTTTTTCTGTTCCTATTTTAGGTACTATTATTAAGAATTGCTATGATTTTATAAATAGATATGTGGTACTTGTTTCTTTTTACTATATTGAGCAAAATGCGAAAATTAACTCATAAACTATATTATATAAAGCAAGTTATTCTTTCAATTTTAACTCAGTGTATATAAGGGTTAATTTGCATTAAGTTTAAAGTTTAATAACTTATTTGTACTAAATCAAAGTTGAAAGAGTGACTTGCTCTATATAATATAGTTCAGATACTAATTTACACATTTGGCCGGTATATTAATAGGTTAGTTAATTATGATGCACGTAATGTAGCTTCTATGGCTTGTACTGCGAAAGCCTTTAACATGTTTAGATTGTTGCCCAATATGCTAGGTTGTGTATTGGCAAAATATTTTGCCGAATATTAATATATAGTAGCCTTGATTTCTAAAAAATAATAAAAAATATCGGCTTCTTAATTTCACTTCAATTGCACCAAAATATCATGACTTTGATTTAAATCTCAATGTAACGATTTTTCATTAGTACTGAAAAAGATATTTTGTGGCTGTTATTTTGGATCTTTTGCGACAGTTATAGTGATACCACAAACAATAGAATTACAAATACTGACTTGACTTTTTATTTTTATTGTTAACAATAGCAAAAAAGTCAAATAAAATGCGATAGACTTTTAAAAACTAGTCACATTTGGTATACCAATTACGACAATTTTTCAAAAGTCTGTTGTATTTGGTTTTTGCTGTTGTCTTATAAAAAACAGCAGCAAAAAGTTAGATCAACTGCAACAATCTTCTAAATGCATGTCGCATTTGGTCTCACTTTTTGTTGCTTTTTTTAGAAGACAACTGTAAAAAACCACACCAAATGTGACAGACTTTTCAAAAAATAGAAAAAAAAAATTTTTAAAAAAATTTTCAAAATTATATAAGTAGAACTCTGTAATATTTAAGAGCCATTGGGCTTTTCCAATATCAAAAACCTATAAAACCTCAAATATATATATATGCATCCTATAATTACAATGCATAAGCCACAATAGGCTTTTTCAATATTCAAAAAGTCACAAGCCACAAATTTCATAAGATCTCAATATAATCCAAATTTCAAAAACAATTCATAAATATGTAACAATTTCTATAAACAATGTTATATATCTATGTTCAACAATATCTAAATATACATAATTCATAAATATTCAATTAATATTCTTATACAATCTAATATATTAAAAATTTATATACAATCACTTAGAACGAAATCTAACCATATTTATCAAATTTTATCTATGTTCTCTTGACTATATGATTTGCCTTTAAAAGCCTACAAACGAATCAGACACAAATAGGAAAACATAGACTTACAATTGTTAGCTATCATACTTTAACTAAATTAAATTACAAAGCTAGTATTATAAATAATATACCTTATGCAATGTAATCTTTATGCTATGCTGAGTCGAAATTTCATACATGTACCTTATTATGTAGTAGTTACGTCCTTTTTGTTTTGGGCACTTAGAAAAATAAATGAAGTATTTTTTAGTTAAATTGTAAAAAAGTAATTCAACTTAATTACAAATAGAATTAAATATCTACCATAATGAGATTCCAATTTAGCATATTGGTTAAACCTTTCCCACCTTAAACACGATACAATCTATATACTCTAAAAAATAATTTTATATAAAAGCATGCACTAAATTTATTGAAAATTGAATAAAAAAAAATAAAGCTATTAGTTAGTAATATAACTTACAAGATACATATTACAAGGCCATTTTAAAGTAAAACGATCAAAAGAACATGGGAGAGGAGCTTATAAATGAGATTATAACAATACAAAAATTATTTGCAAAATTCTTAGGAAGGATCTTCTAAAAATACCACCAGTTATTGAAGTAAACTTCCTCAAAGCAGTATATCCTTCAAGCTAAATGAATCTATCATCCTGGAAATATTTTGAGTCCTTGATAATCTTTCTTTTAGAAGAAGTTGGTAAGCCTGTTAGTATAAATAAATAATACATTCATCAAGTGACATCCATTAAAAAGTTGGCAAGCATGGAGGCATAATCGCTAAACCCTCCCATCTTGTGGCAATACTAATTTATATACCATTGAAGTTACTAGTAAGATTATTTAGGTGCAACAAGGTATCCATTAATCAAAAGAAAAGAAATGGACTCGAAACAATTGTGCTAATTATTTGTGTGATTGTCTCCATTGTGATCAAGTATGGATGGTGAGATGATCAAATTTATCTAAAGAAGAGTGGGGAAGTGAAAGATTGAATGTTAGTATTTTCACAATCTCATTTGTCTTGATATATATAAGACTTGGATAAATGTATTTATAAAATATGCAAACTAGCTACTCTTGATTTTCTTATAAGCCATTGCCCATTAGACTTTAAACTTAGTGCAAATTAGCTATTGTCCATTTTCTTATAAGCCATTCTTAAAAAATGAAATCTTCATAAAACTTCTATAGAAGCAAAATTTTAGGTTTGGCTTCAATTACAATCTTCATAAGATTCTATTTTGAATCATGCATAATCGTCTTCGTCTTCAAATACCTTATGCCAAAATCAATTCCTTTTTTTGAATTAGGGTTTCTGTAATACTCTCCCATACTACTCTATAATGTATACAAAGAGCGTTATACTACACTATATATTTATTTATTTATCTACTAATTGCACCCAAGTTATGTACCCAACAAGTTTGAATTAAACATACATCTTTGCTAACCTAATTATCAAATTATGACATAACTGAACTTCTATCTTGATCTTCTTTAAAAGACATTCATTAGTTGTCTTTCATACTCACATACAGCTTTTTCTTCTCCATATTCCTTTTTAAGTACCAGTTATAGCTCATTAACCATAGTTTATACTATCAATGTCATCAAGACATGTTTCAATCATTTTAAGGGCATAATGTCCATCTCTATAATTTACCGACATCACATGCATATATAATCATACTATATTAGGAGTGAGCAAAACCAAACTAGAACAGAAAATCAGACCGAATCAATCCCAATTTAGTTCATTTGGTTTTTGGTCTAATTTATTTGATTTTTCATAAGATTTTTAGTATGATCAGCTCAATTCGATTGAAGAAGCCAAAAAATTGAAATAATAGAACCGGTTGATATATATATATATATATATATTAATCTACTATAATGATATTTTAAATTGATATTATGTTCTTTATGGTACAAAATTAACCCTAGAATTTATCTCCATCTTCCTTCTACCTTTCCTCCACCACTGCCACTCTTATCTTTATCAAAGGTTTCCTCTTCTATATGTATTTTAATTCTTTTTCATTTAGGAATCATAACACACACACATGCGAAAATGTAAATGCACTATTAGACCTCAACTAATTGGATCTTTCAGAATAATGCATCTAGCTTTTCTACGAGTCAATAAATCAGTGTCATATTGTTTCTTCATTAGTGATAACTTCTTGCTTCCCTAGCTTTGTGCTCCTACATGGCTGAAAGAGGATGATTGACTGGAATACTCCAGCAAAGCCACTCTAATGCTTAAGTCAGTAAAAGGAAGGAAACATATGAGAAAGTGTAGCTAGAAAAGTATTTAGTTAACCTGTCCCATTAGCATGTCATCTAGGGTTTTTATAATCTTTGCCTCCTTCATGTGTCTTATCATTCCCTGGCATAATATGGCTTAAGCCGATTTTATAATAGCATGATTGTTAGTTTACCCATCATGTGCCGTGCTCGAGTCGCACGCATATTTAATGCTCCTCGCTTGTCACTTTGGTGCTCTGTTCCATGTACTGCAGTTGTACAATACTTTTTATCTTTATGTGGATTTATGGATCTCAAGTTATAGAGATTAGTGGTGTGACTACATGAGGATCTTGATCTTCGTGATATGAGATCGTAGGATCAAAACATCCCATGCATGATTTTGTATTGGGATCATGGGATCAGAACATCCCAAGCATGATTTTGTATTGGGATAATGGAATCAGAACATCCTAAGCATGTCTCTGTATAGGGATCAGTGGGATCAGAACATCCCAAGTATGTCTCTGTTTAGGGATCAATGTATTTGTTCTTCTTGTTATCAAATTACCCCTAATGCTTTTTTATTTTCAAAAAATATTATCACCTCGAGAATAACACCCGCCATAATGACCTACTACCACATGGTGCTCAATTATTTGGCCTAGCTTAACCACCTCATCTACGGTTTCTTTTCATATCTTTTTAGTTCTCCAGACTTTTCATTTTCTTCTCTTGCTTTCTTCTAGGTTTTCTTCTACGTTCTTCGAAAATTTCATAATTTCTTCAGCTGTCGTCTTTTCTAGTTGTCTGTTCTTCCTTCTTGCTTCTGGTTGGTGGATTTCATAGAGAGTACCTTGTATGAGAGACACCTTTCTACTATCTCCTATAAGTATAGGATCCCTTCTTCATATTCTCTAAGTGTTGCAGGGAAGAAGGGTATTACCACTGTGGAGGGAAATAAAATAGGAGTATATGAAGAGTTCCTGAAATTGGGATTGCGGTTCCTCCTCTATCGCTTTTTGTGAGATATATTAGATCTATATTATATCCCCGTGAGCCAACTAACTCCCAATAGTTGGCTTATGATTATCACTTTTATGAACCTCTGTGGGGAGATGGTGATCCTATTAAGTCTTAACATTTTCCAGCACATTTTTGTCTTGAACCACCGGGAAAAGCACTGCTATATCTAGGCTTGCCCCGGATGGGCCATGTTTACTAATATGCTTAAGTCTCACCTTTCGTGGAAGAAGAAATTCTTTTTTATCAACAATCCTAAGGGATAGGGGGATCTCCTTTTAATATGGAACCCTCATCTAGATAATGCAGATCAAAAGCTTAAGTTTTCGAGTGATAAGAAGGATGGATTAGCACTCCTCAAGAAAAATGCTCATATGGGGGGATAAGAATGAATGTCCCTACGGTCTATCTATAATCTGCAGGAGAGTATGGCCAACACAAGAGGTTGTATTATTCTACAGAATGTTGGTTGTTTTATAAGTTAAGATGTAGAGTGCATTGCTGACTTTACTTTGTTCTTGGTAGGGGAAGATTTGATGAAGATAATGAAGGCTTCAAAGAAAAGGAAGGGGCCACCTCCTGAAATGAGTGGACCATCTGCTCATGTTGATGCCTTAAGTTTTTCTGCTGCTGAGGGTCCCAACGTACCGCATGCTACTCCCCTTTTTATTCTTGAGGTCGTTGGGTCTCCTAGGGTACCGGGGTTGAAATCATCCATTCCTCATAGTGGCAGTGTTAGGACGGGAGAAATATGAGAACTGATTACCTTATCTCCGATTGATTCAGAGAGACCTCCAATCGTTTAGGAGAGTCGGGGTGGTGGAGAGGATCAATAGGAATAGACTTGCAAGTGGGGCACCTTTTTTGACATTGCAAAAGTTTTTAACGTCTTTCGGTAGGCATTGGCTTTGAGGCATAAAGGATCCTTAAGTGATGTGTCACTGCAATGTCCAAGCATATGCTATGATCTGGCAAGGTCCTGCCAATTCCCAGTGATGCCAATTTCTAAAAGAGGCTGGCCACTAGATCAAACCTTAAAAAATAACTTCTGACCCTTCCCTTTTAGGTATGTATGCTTTTCATGTTGTTTATTCTTCTTCTCTCCTTATGTTTGTCTAGGAGGGATATGTAATAGTTTTTATGCTTTATGCGGCTTGTGACGATGGGAGCCACTACTTATGAGAAACTTGATGCTTTAGAGAAGCATTATGTAGCCTCCTAGGGAACGATTGACAATTTGAGGATTGACCTATCTCAGATAGAGTTGTCTCTCCAAGAAAAAGAGAAATAGTGGGAATTGCTATTGGCTACCCAGGAGAAAGAATCAGGGATTGCTATTGTTATGAAGGATACTGTGATTGCATCATTAGAGAGCAGGCTTGCTCAAATCGAAGAGCACTTGAAGGCTTGTGAGGCACAAAAATAAGAGCTGAGGCAGGAGTTAGAGCGTCGAGGTCAACTGCTCTCGGATCATGAAAAGGAGATTGAGTGGCTGACGTAGAGGGAGAACTCCATTGTTCTTCAAATTGTCGATATGCAGGAAGAGGCTAAACAATCTGTCCTTTGATAGATCTATAGAAAATACCCTAACTTGGACTTGAGTTTTGTCCAAGATTCTAATGAGAAAAAGAGGGTCATCCTACTGATCCTTCTAATGTAGAGGGGGGTTCAACAGATGTCACTACTGGGTCTTCCCCAACTACTTGAGTTGGGTTGTAAAATTTCTTGTCTCCTTTTTCTTTTTTGTGAAGAATCCGTTATATCAAGGCATTCTCGAATATATATACTTATTTTTTACATATGTATATCCATTTTTAATCACGTATATTAAGAAACATATTTGTTTATACATTAGATCCGAATGCAATAAGTGGGGATATAAAAGGTAGTTTGGGGATCTTTTGCTCACAAGATCATCATTTAGTGAGGGGATCATTTAATTACGGATCCCAGATTTGTGGAAACCCATTTTTGTACGGATTTTAGTTTCTCAGTGGTTTTTTTTAATAGATCCACTTGAGGCATGGGTTCCCTTATTAGCACTACAAACTGTATGAAGTTGCATTTTTTTAAGCATTCATATCGATTAAATCGAGCTCACATAATACTTTTTCAAATTCCTAGCATTCCATATTTGAGGGAGCGCCTTTCCTGCATGGTCAATGATCCGGTAAGTTGACAGGCCTATCACCTATGAGATAATATAGGGTCCTTCCCAATTTTCATCTAACATTCTAACTCCAGCTGCTCCTCTTCAGATATCCTTTCTCATTAAAACGAGATCTCCCTTCTGAAAGTTCCTTAGTTTGACTCCTTTGTTGAAGAATCTTGTGTTTCTGTCTGCTTTTGCTTTCATTATGGCAACTACTCTAACTTTGTCTAAGAGATTTATGTTGGCTCTCACTTCATGATAATTTCTTTCCTTATTATAGTATATCATCCTGAATCTAGGGATACTTATTTCAACAAGAGTGACTGCTTCCATCCCAAATGCCAGTCTGAACAAGGTCTCACTAGTAGTAGTTCGTGGTGTTATCCTATATGACCATAAAACATTTGGTAAGTGCTATATCCATTCTCATTTGGCCTCCTTCAACTTTTTCTTAAGTCCCTAGACAATGGTCCAGTTAGTGACCTTTGTCATACCATTGGTCTGTGGGTGTGCGATAGAAGTAAAATAGAGATCAATCTTCAAGTTCTTGCAAAATTGGCAAAATTCTTGGTTGTCAAACTGTTTACCATTGTCTGTAATGATCTTGCTTAGAATGCCGAATCTACATATCACTTCATCAAAGAAGAAATTTTGTATCCTTCTTTGAGTGATGGTGGCAACTAGCACTACTTCGACCTATTTTGTGAAGTGATCTACAACCACTATGAGGAATTTATTTTGTGCCTTAGCTATTGGGAAATGATGTCGATTCCTTACTGCGCAAATGGCCATACTGCTCTTAGGGGGTGTTGATTGTCTGGAGAAGTATTAATATAACCATTGTGTTTCTAGCAACTATCACATCTTTCTACTATGAGCTTAGCATCCTTGGTCAACGTTGGCCAGTAATAACCTTGCAAGAGAGCCTTCTTTGTCGTGGCTTTAACACCTTCATGTGCTGCAACAATTCCTTTGTGAATTTCTTTCAAGATGTATTATCCCTCCACCGGCTTTACGCATCGAAGCCATGGGTGGGTGTAGCATCTTTTATACAGTATTCCTTCATGAAAAGAGTATTCTAGGGCTTTTCTTAGGATCTTCTTACATTCAGATTCTTCTTTTGGGAGTTTTCCCTCTTCTAATCATTCAATGATTGGTCTCATCCAACTATCCGCATCAACTGTGAATGCTAGTTCGGTGGTGTGACTTGGCAAAGTGAGAGATCTTGTTAATAGGTGTGTCGGGAAAGGTCCCCCTTCCAATATGATTTTTGATAATGCATATGCTTCCATATTGCAGGATCTGGGGATCTGCTCAACTAACCACTTTACACTTTCCTTATCTAAGAGCTCAATATATTGCTTCACTTTCTTTAGGTATTTCACCATCTCGACATCCCTTGCATCGAACTCTTTTGTTATCTATTGGGTAACTAGCTGGGAGTCACTATGAATAATAAGACTTACTAGTCTCACTTTCCTTATCTCCTGGATTCCCAAGAGCATAACTTCGTATTCAGCAATGTTATTTGTTGCTGGAAACAATATCTGTATGGCACATGCAATTTTAAATCCAGTGGAAATGATGAGAATGATACCAACTCCTACTTTGCCTGAGCCTGATGCTTCATCTATATGCAGGATCTAAGGTTCCCCGCCTAGTTGTTCTTCCTTATATTCTTCTATACTACATTCAGTTACAAAATTAGCCAGGATTTGAGCCTTCATTGCCTTTCTTGGCTTGTATTGAACCACAAAACTTCTGATATATGTGCCCATTCCACTACCCTTCTTATAGCATCTGCCCTGTGTAAGATCTTTCTAAGAGGTTGATCTATTCGAACAATGATCTGGAATCCCTCAAAATAAGGGCGAAGTTTTATTATTATCAGATAGAGGGCAAATGCCATTTTCTCTGATTTTGAATATCTCATTTTTGCTCCTTATAGGACCTAGCTGCAATAGTATATAGGGTATTGTTCCTTCTCCTCCTCTTTGATTAATATGGCATCGATCGTTTCGTGAGTTGTGGAAATGTATAAGTACATGGTTTCGCCTTCAACGGGTCTGCTGAGTAGAAGAGGTGATGCTGGGAAGGTTTTGAGATCCTCGAAGGATTTCTGATAGTGATCATTCCACTCAAATTTCTTCAAGCGTCTGAGAGTATCGTAAAATGATAGACATCTCCTAGCTGAGCTTCTAAACCTCTTTAATTGTTCTAGAAGGGAGCATGTCTGTTACTGCCTTTATCTTCTCCGGATTTGCCTCAATCCCTCTCTGCGAGATCATGAATCCTATAAACTTTTTGGGTCGTACTCCAAAAATACATTTTTCTGGGTTTAACTTCAGCCTATACTTCTTTAGAAGGGAAAGTGTCTCACCAATATCCCTTAAGTTGTCTTGAGGTCTGGCGCTCTTGATGATCATATCATCAATATATACTTCTACACTTTTGCCAATTTGATCTTTAAACACCTTGTTCATCATACGTTGTTATATGGCTTCGATATTCTTTAGTCCAAACGGCATGGCAGTGTAGCAATAGAGACCCCGGTCTGTGATGAACATTGTTTTCTCTTGATCCTTTTGATTCAATGGTATCTGATGATACCCTGCATATGCATCTACAAATGCATACATCCTATATCCTACAATAGAGTCTACCAACTGATCGATATTAGGGAGCGGATAGGGGTCTTTTGGGCAAGCTTTATTAAGGTCGGTGAAATCCACACACATATGCCATTTGCCATTGGGTTTCTTCACCATCACAACATTTGAAATCCATTCAAGGTAACAAACTTTCCCGATGAAACCTGCTTTCAGTAGTTTGTCTATTTCAACAGAAATTGCGGCCTGCCTATCGAGGCCATGTTTCCATTTTTTCTGTTTGACTAGCCTGGCTTGCTCGCTGATATTCAGGCAGTGAGTGATTATGTGTGGACTGACTCCTTTGATGTCTAGAAGGACCAGGCGAAAGCATCTGCGTGCTCCTTTAGTGTTTCAATGATGTCATTTTTTTACTTCTGCCTCCATACGTTGTCCTATTTGAACGCTCTTACCCTAATCAATTATCATTATTTATATGTCCTTCATAGGTGTTAGACCCTCCCCTTCTGATCCTGCTATAAGAGTTTCCACGGTTAATGTCTCCTTAGCACCCCTTAGGGCCAATATGCAGGTGGTGCTGGCCGCCTTCCTATCTTCGCTTACCATGACCTCTCCTTTGATGGGGGGGTATCTTCATCATCAATTATCTAATATTTATGGGTGCACAAGTATTGTAGAGAAACATCCTTCTAAGTATCATATTATACGCGAAAGGGATATCAACGACCATTATATTCACCAGGAATTCTTCATATTTTTCATAAATACCAATTTGTATTGTCATCCATACTAATCCCTCGACTTGAACTGGCTGCCCCCTAATCCCACCAGTGGCAAGGAGACTGGTTGTAGGTCTAAGGTAGACCTTTTTAAGGCATGGAACATGTGTAGCATCATTAGGTTAACAACATTACCATTATCAATAAGGATTCTCTTTATCAGAATGTCGCAGATGCAGCCATCTATGACAAGTGCATCTTCGTGTCTATGGAGCAACTAAAGACTGTCTTGCCTAGAGAAAGTAATAGGATTTAGTGGGTTCTTACTGCTAATCGTATGAACACCTCTCTTTCTTTTTTTGGGAGCCTGATCTGATAAGTTAACTCCACCAATAATGATGTTAAACATAGCCGATAGTTCCCCCCTTAGCTATTTAGATTTTTTGTTGGGTTATGAGGATGCTCTTACCCCAGATCTTTCCTGTTGAGCCATTGATCGGATAAACTGTTTTAGCGATCCTTGTTGTATGAGACATTCAATCTCATCACGGAGTTACCAATATTCTTTCTCATCATGACCATGATCTGTGTGGAAACTGCAATATTTGCTTTGATTTCTCCTCTTAGGGTGTTTGGAACTGAGTGTGCCGGGCCATTTGAGCTATTCCCCGGAGTGTTTGGCAGCCATCAATACTTACCCTCTAGAGACACTCAAAGGAGTGTATTTGTTTTTCATATGGATAGGAATGATCCTTATACTCCCATTTGCATTTCGGTTACCCCCGATAGGATGGTTGATCATATCATTCATTTCTATTTATGCAGTGTGACCCAAGATTCGAATCCCTCTATTCCAAAGATCGTGCCATCGTCGAAATCTGGAGTTCAGGTTTGTCATCGTCTACTCTCATGGTTTCATCGAGTTAAATGTGTTGCCTTGCTTAGATCATGAGATCTATAAAACTGAGTGGTATATAGGTTCAGAGAGTTGTATAAAGGCTTTGAAGTGGTCCCTACTGTGAATGTCAGATCATTACATTATGGTCAAGGTCATCCACCAACACTGCCTCTTTGTTAAAGCCTTCAACTTATTCTTTCAATGTGTCTTCCTTCTTTTGCTAAACTTTTTACAAGTCTGCTGACACTTTGCGGATGCGCATACTAGTGACAAATTGTGTGTTGAAGAGTTATGCCAACTGCTCAAATAAGTGTATGCTGTTAGGCTTAAGGCCCTGATACCATTGCTGGGCCAAAGCCACCAATGTGGTAAGAAAGACCTTGCAAAGTACTGAATCTTGGTTCATGTACAAAGCCATGGTTGTGCAGAAACTGGGAAACATGACTTTGGGATTCACCAGAGTCATCATATGTAGGTAGGCGCACCGACCTTATACTTGGAAAAGAATCTTGCACTATATCATCGACCAATGGTGAGGTGTTCTTGAGACTATAATCAAAATCTCCATATTGCGGGTAGAGCTCTTTCATAACCGTCTGATACAAGTCAGCCTTTGTAATAAATGTTTCTTGGATGACCAGGAGAGTTTGGTTAGTAGGGGTGTTGGTGAAGGTTTTGTCTCGTTTGGAGGTGGAAACCTCCTTGTGGTTGTCTTGGAGGTGTTAGGAAGGGATTGGTGTTTGACTTTTGAGTGTGGCTATATCTGCTTTCATATCACTGACAGTGGCTGTAAGTTGTTGCACTATGCGAAAAATGTCTGGGGTAGGATTAGGCTTAGCTCTAATGGCGGTATTGTCAAGGACGTTATTTAGGTTTTGGGGAGATGTGGGAGTGTTATGGAGGTTAATAATGGTGGAATGAGGAGTTTTCTCAAGGATGTATGTGTTTTTTCCTCTTACAGGGTTGTCCTCAGCCATTGTGAGAACTCACTGCACCAATGATAACTTCTTGCTTCCCTAACTTTATGTTCCTGCAAGGTTGAAAAAGGATGACTAATCGGAATGCTCCGGCAAAGCCACTCCGATGCTAAAGTCAGTAAGAGGAAGGAAATATATAAGAATACATAGGTAGAAAAGTATTCAGTTAACCTGTCCCATGAGCATATCATCTAGAGTTTTTATAATATTCTCCTCCTTCAGGTGTCTTGTCATTCCCTAGCATAATATGCCTTAAGTCGGCTTTAAAGCATGATTGTTAGCTTACTGTTTACACAAGTCATCCCACACTGTGCTTGAGCTGCACACGCATTTAATGCTCGTCACCTGCCGCTTCAGCGCTTTGTTCCATGTATTGCAGCTGTGCAGTACTTTTTGTCTTTATGTGGATTTATGCGTCTCAAATTATGGAAATCAATAGTGTGACTATATAAGAATCTTGATTTTTGTGATATGGAATCGTGTGATCAGAAAATCCCAAGCATAACTATGTACTGGGCTCATGAGATTAGAACATCCCAATCATGATTTTGTATTAGGATCATAGGATCAGAACATCCCAAGCATGTCTTTGTACATGAATCAGTGGGATCAAAACATCCTACGCATGTCTCTGTACAGGGATCAATGTATTTGTTGTAATTGTTATCAATTAGCATGCATAATTAATAAATTAATTGATAACTTAATTAATTAAATAATAGAAGCAAAAGAATGACCGTTCATGAAAGAAACGAAATATTCATATATCTACAATAACGAAGTCTGGTCCCTTAAGTTAGGGAGCAAAGAGCTAAAAGTATAAGGGGGACATAGTGAACCCAAAACCTAAGTCAAGGTATAAAAATAAGCGTATAATATTTTTTTGAGAGGTAAATATTAAAAAATGATATAATTTTATATACTATTACATACATTTTAAAAAATTGAGAGAGAGCTATGTCATTGTATATATATATATATATATATATATATATATATATATATACATATAATTTATCAAACAAAAAATTATGATAAATACTCATACAAATGCATAATAAAATAATGGCCAAAAGTATAAATTAGCTCCTCAACTATATATAAAAGAGTGAGTTACACATTAAACTATGATTTAATACCAATTAAGCCCCTAAAGTTAAAAATTGTTACAATTAAGCCCATCAAATTTAGCTCGTATGTCTCATCTCGGTTACTGAGTTCTGTTGGGTCGACTCAGTTAGTCTTATTACCTAATAAAATAATGACATATTGTGTCATTTTTTGCCAAAAAAAAAAAAATTTGAATCCTTCTAATCAAATTCCTAAAATCTATTAATAAAAATATATGAAATCTATTAATAAAGATAGAACGACAATTCCATTGAATTAAAAATATTAATGTAGATTTCAGGGTTGAATTGGGATTTCAATTAATAGATTTTAGTAACTAATCCAATTGAGTTTCTTATTTTAAAATTAATCGAAAAACATAAACTAAACTTAGGGCTGTTAAAAAAATAGATAGAAAAAAGACCTTTGGAAAACAAATTACCATTACACCGTCATTATATTTCATTTACCAAAAGATCTATTCTAAGTTTACTCCTTCCAATTATACTAATCTCTTTCAAATTAAACAAACAATATCTAATATCGTAAAATCCATTACACGACTCTAGTCAGATTTCTTCCCTTCTTGTATCTCTGTTTGATTTGTTTGGGCAGTAATAGACTAAATTGCTCATTTTACTGATTCATTTTTTCCATTTTATTTCCTTCATCAGCTTCATGTCTGCTGCTCCGGCGTTCATTTTTCTTTTTGTTTCAAATTGGCAGAAATTAGCAGATCTCTTCAATGTTTTCTTTGTTTGGTTTCAAAGAAATAGAAGCAAGTGAAATTTTCCAATAGAAAAAGGGAAAAGAGGGGAGAGAATTAAATTCCACTCGCACAAGTAATTCCGAGGGAGATGGATTTGGATCAGTGGATAGCTAAGACGAAGGAAGGCCAGCATCTCTCAGAGGACGAGCTTCAACTTCTCTGTGAATACGTAAATTTTTTATATTCTTCTCTATGTTTCTAGGGTTTCAGTTTATGAATGGTTGCTATTCTCTATCTTATGCGCTTCATAAATAACGTTGTAGAATCTGTTGAAATTTTCCTTTTGCTCCTCTAACAATATTTCTTGCTACTTAATTTTATGTTCTTGTGTTCTCATCACTTTTTTAAATTATTTTATCATGTTTTGTCTTGGAATGCCAAACAGAAAATTAGGGCTTTTTCATGTTGCTACAAAAGAGTTGAATTTGACCATTTGGCTTGTAAAAGAGGATGGATGATGGAAAATGTAATAATTATCAATTTTATTTTCATTTCATGTTCTAATTTTACTGAATTCGATGAACGATGGTTGCCATTTTGTTTCTTATTCTGGTTAATACATATAATTATGGTTCAATATGATAGCGTATCCATTTTTGCTACCTCGCTTCTGTAAAATTCCAACCATTCTCGGTTTTCTTTTATTTGTTCAGTGCCATTTGGTTATCTTCTTTCCAATATTCATTGTGATTTTGGAACGTATATATGCTGTTCATACTTGTACATATACAGTTAATATAATGTTATAAAATTTGGTTTTATCATTAAAAATAAATTAAATTTGTATAGAATTTTGTATCATATAACATTAATCTAACGTGCATATAACTTTGTTTGTATGGTAGAAACAAATTAAAATGCAATATATGTGTAGGAATTCATATTATATACCACTAATATAATCTTAAATAACCTACATATAGCATACAAATAATGTCGCTACTATTTAGCAGTTAAATATTCAATATAATAACAACACACTTCTTTATTTTTTTCAAACTCATTCCATAGATATTTAAATATTTTATATCTTAAAAAAATATTGTATTCCTCAATATTGAATCAATACATTATTAAAATACATCCTTAGACTAAAACACATCAAACCATGCACTTTAAAGTTGACATATCGGTTATCTTCTTCCCAATGCCCATCGTGATATACAAATGTATTTATGTTGTTCATACCTATACAAATATAGTTAATATAATAGTTATAGTATTACAAAATTTAGTTTTATTATTAAAAATAAATTAAATTTGTATAGAATTTGATATAACTTGACTTGTGTGGCAGTAACAAATTGAAATGCAATATATGTGCATAAATTTGTATCATATAATACTAATATAACCTTAAATAACCTACATATAATATACAAGCAATATCGCTACTATTTGGCAGTTAAATATTCAATACAAGAATAATACACTTATTTAACTTTTTCAGACTTATTCCACCGATATTTAGATATATTATATCTTAAAAAAAATTGCATTCCTCAACATTGAATCAATAAATTATTAAAACACATCTTTATATTCATTTTTCATTGCAAAACGATAATCTACATTAGTGTATTCATTGAATTTGGAGGTACAAATATGTTTTTAATCATGTTAATTGATGAATTTCTATCCATATTGCAGTCTTTGTTTTTTTTCATGTTAGTTGTATAAAATTTAAAAAAAAACATATGCATAAGATATTACCTCTTAATTTTTCGTTTTGGAGTTGTTGATCTCCCCTTGTTTGGTTATAAATTTCAGAAAATTTAGTAAAATTTGAAGAATTAATGTTGATGAAAATGTGGTACTCAAAAAGGTCTGCAAATAAAAAACGTATATAACAGTTATTCTAAATTATTTTAAACAATTTACATCTGTAATGATTCTTTGATTTCAGGAATTTAAATAAATCTATACCTTCAAAAACGATAACTGTTTATTATTATCACTAAAGTAAAAATCGTTATTTTGAGAAATAAGAACTTATGGGATTAGGGGAATGAGAATGCTTTTATTGTGGAGTTATTTACATAATTTAGTTAACTAATTAAGGGCTTTGTGTAAAAGACTTAGATAGATCATTTGGCCCACCCAAACCAATCCATCATCTCATTTTAAAATGAATATTTATTGGCTTGAATAAAGTTTATTCAACTGCTGGTTTGTAATTTATGGGTTGGATGGTTATAAAACCAAGGAAAATTTTAAAAAATGCTAAAAATTTCTAAAATATTACAATATTACCTCTAGTTAAAGTTTTTTTAAAAAAATTACGTAAAATACCTAAAAAATATTACAAAAATATTTAAAATCAAAAAATCACTCCAAAATATACCAAAAAGTGCAAAATTTGGTGTATCTCCAGTGTGCCTTGCTTTGATATCTTTGGAAATACTTTAATTATATTTCGGTTCGGTATACCTTGGAAATTCCTTACGAATTCCTCCTAGGAACACTTTGAAAAATATCTTGAAAATATTTCGGATATATTTTGAAAATCAATGTTACCATTTAACTAGTATATTACCAGTCATCATGGCCATATATTTGCACCCTCAAATAAGTTGAAGAAAGTAAGAATGTTGGTTGAACACGAAATTTCGCTCTTCAATTTTTTTAGGATAATCAACTTATTTTAAAATTAATTTTTGAATCCAATTGATATCCAGCTTTCAATTAACTATTAATTTACTCTTCTTCTTTTTTTTTTTAATCTTAAAAACACTCTTTTCATCTATTCTTTTCTTTTTATTTTTTTAAAGCAATTTGCAGTAACATAGCAAGAAATATTTAGAAAGAGAATGAGTATTCATTTTCAATTAGAAATAAGCAGCAACAATGCTCGAGAAACAAGAAGCATAATAAGATATTATATGGCCTTTCCATCAAATAAGGCCCAACTCAATGAGCAAGCATTCTTTCTCCTGCGGAGAAAACTCAGCTCAATCAATTTTTTCAGTTTCAATATCATCTTTTTGGGTAGTATATCACAGGTGAAAAAAAATTATTTCCGTGCCCTAATACATTGGCTTCTTTTTATACATTAAATAATGTATCATAATGAACACGTATATATTTCACATTCATAATAAATAAAATATTCAAGTTGTTGACTAAATTATGAATACAGTAGTTATATTATGCTATAAAATATACAACTCATTGATTATCCACAGAGAATTTATTATCAAGTTGTTGATAATAATGAGATAAATATTTCTGGTTAAAAATAATATTAAAAATATTTATAACCGGAAAATGACAGCAAATTAGGCATTTATTGAGTCTCTAGGTTATCACATGATTTATTTTGAGGAGAAATCTCATTTTCCATGATATAGTAATATCTGAATAAATCAATGGGTTCTTAAAGAATTAAGAATACTAAACAATAACGTCTGATAATAACTGCATAGTTAATGCTCGATGTCAATAGTTATTATTTTGATTATAATATATGAGTCTTTTATAACACGAAGTCATTTGACTTGAGATGTCAAAATTGTCTTTTCATATGTGGCTGTAGAAGTACTCTTGTCTTGTACTGAGCTATCCACGCTTAGTAATTCGGCTTGTAGTCATTATAGTTAGTCATGTAATGAAACATAATATTACCAATAGTAGGACTCGTTATCCTATACTACCAGGATAAAATCCTAATAGAGTTGATATTTTGGTTCTGATAAAATAAATTCATGGTCAAGAGAAATGTGACTTATTTGATGTAAGATCGATATTATTAGTTACATTAATAACAGTAAGTCTTATTTTAATCAGAATACAAATTATCACTCATTAGTATATTGACCAATAGGGTTTGACACGCTGTGATCCTAATCAATATCAGAATCATAACGAGATGACTTAATATTATGATTTAAATGTCAAATTAATATTCAATATTTTATCGGTAATTAAAATGAGAATTCTATAAGGATACTTAATGTGTCTGGATATACAAGAAATTAAAAAATGATATCTGATATGATATTAAGGAGTTAATATTATATTTTTATTCCGATAAAATTATTGACCTTATAAGTCATACACAAATTAAAGTATTTGGCTAGTCAATAATTATGATGTGAAAATTAAATTAGAAATGATTACTTATATTATTTGAGTTAAAATTAATATTGATTAATTTTAACTACTTTTCCTATATAATTTTAATTAAAATATTAACTAAAATTATCATAATTTAATTAAGTTGTTAATTAAATTAACCATAATGGTATATTAAAGTAATTACCATGGTTAATGTGACATTGCTTTTTTCATCATCCTTCTCCATTTATGTGCCACTTTACATTAAATCATTAATGTAATTTTTGCCATCTTGCTAAATCATATTCTTCCACCTTGCATTATAGCATTAATATGTGCCATTAATGCAATTTGCCACTTGCTAAGCTATTGTTTGAATAGCATTTAATGCATTTGCTCTTGCTTATCCTAAGAGAAACTTATCAAATACAATGAAAGAAAAATATAAGATGAGTTAAAAAACGTGTAAGGCAAGTAGTAGGAAGAAGAGAGAAAAAAAAAATCTTCTTATTCTTGAGAAGAAAAATAGAAGAAGAGAGCATAAAAAGAATTTTGGTGATCATACATCTTGGATTAGCAAAAGAGTTTCATCAAATACAGCTAAAGTTTTTGGTCTTTTTGCTTGGTTTGTATATTTGGTGAACTCGGTTCTAAAAAGTTTATTCTAACTTTTTATTTTTCCATTTTGTTCTAAAAATCATGGGATGATCTTGTCAAATGGATATTATCCATAAAGATTACAAAATATGATTTGTAAAATTTATAGATAAGTACTTCAGGTTAACATGCAAAATGTATTTGCATGTCATGCAAAATGTATTTGCATGTCATGCAAAATGTGATTACATGTTTCGGACAAATTAAAAATTTTTGAAATATCTAATTTTGACCGAGACCTAGAACTTCCAACAATTGGTATAATAGCATTTCCATGATTTTTGAGCAAAACAATTCTCTTTTATGTTAGAATGCTCGGCTTGGTTATGGATGATATTCTTGTTGTTACATGTTACATGTTGATGTTATATAATATTTTTCATATTATATGTTATGTTACATGTTGATGTTATATAATATTTTTCTCTTTTTATTTTGGGTTTTCAACGGTGTAATGTGTTATATTATTTTCATATATTGGTTTGTAATATTAATAGATTTATAGTTTATTCTTTTCATTATATTGAAGCCCTTGGAATGCTAAGAGAATAAAATGTAACCATTTTTCTTTGGAGCATGGAGACCTGAAACT
Organism: Balakata baccata; assembly: GCA_949630135.1. Taxonomy (NCBI): domain Eukaryota; kingdom Viridiplantae; phylum Streptophyta; class Magnoliopsida; order Malpighiales; family Euphorbiaceae; genus Balakata; species Balakata baccata. The sequence goes on along the minus strand of CATIWF010016420.1, from coordinate 40,314 downwards.
TTGAGAAGAAGTAACAAGAAAGATTTGTCAAGATTAAGTTTACTTTGTATTTTCCATTTTATGGTGGAAATTTTCTATCAATTGCAATAAGATTGTAAATTGCATGTTTAATTTATTTTATTACATGTGATGTGATTATATGTGGTAAATAATTGAATAATGTGAGTTTTAAATGTTAATTTTGAATTTTATATATATATATATATATAATTTAAATGAGATTTAAATTATATATAAATATTTATATGGTTGATTTTTCTAAGTTGTTACAAAAATTCAATATTTATGAATAAAATCCATTTTTGGATGAGTTGAGTATAAAAGTATGCTCACAAAATATAAATAAATATTTTGACTCCAGAATTAATTTAATTTAAATATTATATAATATAATTATATAATGAACTCATATTTATTTATGAAACATAAATTGCATGCTAAAGAGAGGTAGTATGCATTTTATTCAATCTAATAGCATATTTATATTTAAAGATCCGTAACCATCTAAGTATAGATATGATTACCTTTTATGATTATATGAGATATGCCATGAAAAAGACTAATGTACAAACATTAACCTTAAAATTTGATTATATGATAATTCAAAGATAAATTTATTATTTTATGGATGCTAGTAGATTTTTAATCTAGTTAATGAATAAAGTGAGACCTTAAAATTAGGACAAAAGATCAAGTAATCTTTCTAAATATAATAAATCCAACAAAGATATAAGATATCTATATTGAGGCTCTCCATGAGAGCATTAATATGCAAGTTGTTATATATCAATGATAAGGTCAAATAATCTATTTGAATTGTAAAATAGATAGGTATCTAGTGTTGCAAGAATGTCATTTTGTGAAATTGGGTGGCACTAAATTGATTCCATTTGTTCTACTGTCTTGTAGGTAGGATTCATCTAATATATTAGCCCAAGAACGCCATTTTGTGAAGCTGAGGGTTAGTATATTAGGAGTCAGTTAAAAAGGAAATAAATTAGATTTACAATTGTTGTATTTGACAGTGAGTTGTCATCTCATTAATATGTTAATATTCTAAGAAGCCACTATGGAAAACTGAGGAATATTAATTAGAGTATTATTAAGACTCAATTTACCCACTAGAAGTTCACCCCAACGGAACTTCCGTTTCCTACAAGGGAAGTATAGGATGCATCAAATTAGTGGGAGAAACCATTATGATTATGTGTCCAAATCATTTTGGTTAATTGGTTTGACCATTAATATATAATTAAACTAATATATTTTATTCTTTTTGTAATTATTTTTTTCTAATAATATAGCTACACCATCACCACTCCAATCACTCTTGGACCGTATTAGGCTGACCGAGCTTAATTATATGGACTAGTTAAGGAATCTTAAGTTAGTACTTTTCCAGCAGCGCTTGTGAGATGTTGCTAGTAAGCCAAAAACTATAACGCCTGTCGTTGATGCAAGTGAGGTTGAAAAACAACATTATATGGATTGGGTTTACAAGAACACTCAAGCAAAGTGCTATATACTTACTTCTATGGAAAATAAGCTACAAGAGCAATATGAAAAGATAGAATCTAGTGATGATATTTTGTAGCTAGTGAAGGAAAGTTATGGCGATGCTAGTAGGATTGCCAGCTTTAACTATTCTAATAAACTATTTCAAATGAAAATGAAGGAAGGCCAAGATGTTAGTGAACATATTGGTGAGGTGATAAGGCTTATGCATTGCCTTGAAGATTTTAATTTCTTCATGGATGTGGAGCTTAAGATAAACCGTATCTTAGCATCACTTCTAAGTTCTTATGGAAGTTTCATTTCTAACTTCCATTTGAATAAAGTGGAGCGCACTTTGCAAGAGCTGCAACAAAATTTGGTTTATCACTAAAATACTATGGTTAATCCCTAAAAGAAAGAAGCAGAAGTATTAATGGAAGCTTCTTTTTCTTACCTAAAGAAGAGGAAGAAGAAAAAGACCACTAAGGGAAAGAGTTCCACTCCCTCTTCTTTGCATCCTAAAAAAGGTAAGGGAAAGGCAAAAGCTTTAGCTTTAGGCCAACTTAAACCAAAGACTGATAAAAGAAATTGCTTCCACTGTCAAGAGAATAATCATTGGAAGAGAAATTGCCTAATATATCTAAATAGTCTAGAGAAGACTAAAGACAAAAGGATTGCAGGTTGTTTAGGTATTTCTTATCCTTTGAATTTAAATGCTGATTTAAATTATGATCATTCTTTTAACTCATCATATGGTTGGGCCTTCGACATAGGAGCAACTGCTCATATTTATTTCTTTGTGCAGGATCTAAGGCATAGAAAGTTGCTATATGATGGGGACATAAAGCTCACTCTTGGTATGGAGCAAAAGTTGCAGCCGAGTGGAGATATCTTTATTTTGTTAAACTATCATGTAATCTTATTATTAGATGTTATATATATTCCTAATGCCTATAAGAATATTAATTCTATATCCACTTTGACAAACAACAATTATGAATTCTTATTTTGCAAAGATGTGTGTTACATTTATTTTAGTGACAATCTTGTTGGCATTGGAACTAAATATCGTGGCTTATATTATTTATATGGTGATAAACATGATAAGATAAATAATAAAGAGTTATTATTGAGCAACATAAATGACAATTTTAATCAAACTAAGTATGATTATTTAAGTATGACAAGTGTTTGACACTTAAGACTTGGTCATATTTCTAATGCAAGGATCCACAATTTGGTAGATATGGGAATCCTAAAAGGTTTAGATTCATAGTCTATTGATTTTGTTTATGAGTCATGTCTATAAGGGAAAATTGCTAGAGCTTTCTTGAATTAAATATATTGATGTTTGTGGACCATTTAAGGAATGGTCGGAGGAGGTTATTGTTCCTTCGTTACCTTTATAGGCAATAAGTCTAGATATAAGTATTTATATTTATTGAAATACAAATATGAAGTTTTTGAAAAGTTCAAAGAGCATAAGGCCGAAGTAGAAAATAAATTAGGAAAGAATATTAAAGCATTTCGATCGAATTGAAATGGTGAATATTCAAGTACTGAATTTAATGATTACCTCAAAGAAAATGGAATTGTCATACAATTCACTCCACCTAGCATAACTCAACTAAATTGTGTGAGTGAAAGGAGAAATCATACACTGTTAGATATGATACATAGTATGATGAGTTTTACTGACTTGCCTATCTCCTTTTGGGAATATGCTTTGGAAACAGTATTATACATTCTTAACAGAGTTCTTTCTCAATGTGTGGATACCACTTTATATGAGATTTGGACTGGTAAACTCTTATATTATCTCATTTCAAGTTATGAGGTTGTCTCATCTATATTAAAAGGCAAAACACAGATAAGTCAGAGGAACGGTCCATTAAATGTCGATTTGTTGGATATGCAGCTGCTAGAAATAATTTAAGATATTATTTCTATCTACTTAATGAACAAATTGTTGTTGTGAGTAGAGATACCATTTTTCTTGAGAAGGAGTATATCAAAAGAGGAGGCAAAGGCAAACATATTGTCTTAGATGAAGAATAATTTGAAAAACAAATCCAAGTAGTTCAACCAATGAAGATTGATAAGCCAATTGAGTCTAACATAATAAAGGATATCACTTCAGTTCCTAAGAGGTCTGGAAGAGCTTCATGCTCTCCTAGATGGTATGGATTTATTGTTGAACATGATCAAGAATTGTTCATATTTGGCAATAATGATCAACTAGAAGATCCTGTCACTTATAAAGAGGCAATTATTGACATTGATACTCTTAAGTGGCAAGAAGCAATGCAAGCTGAATAGATTCCATGTACAAGAATCAAGTTTGGAACTTATATACTCACCTAAAGGAATAGTTCCAATAGGTTGTAAATGGGTTTATAAATGCAAACTATATTCTGAAGGGAATATTGATACTTATAAGGCTAAGCTTGTAGCGAAGGGGCATCGCCAACGGGAAGAGATTGACTATAAAGAGACATTCTTTCCCATAGCCATGCTTAAAAGTATACGAATACTCTTAGCTATTATAGCATACTATGATTATGGGATATGACATATGGATGTCAAAACTGCCTTTATCATTCGATATTTTGAAGAAGAAATTTATTTGGAACAACCTAAAAGATTTGATTATAAGGATAGTTTCAAAGTGTGCAAACTTAAGAGATCTATTTATGGTCTTAAGCAAGCTTCAAGGAGTTGGAACAAACATTTTGATAAGGCCATAAAGAGTTATGACTTTATTCAAAATCCTAATAAGACTTGTATGTACAAGAAAGTTAGTGGAACCAAGATTCTTTTCTTAATCTTGTATGTTGATGATATTCTAATAATGGATAATGATGTTAGTTTTTAACTAACATAAAGGTGTAGTTATCATCCACCTTCTCCATAAAAGACTTAGGAGAAGCAACCTACATTCTTGGTATTAAGATATATAGAGATAGTGCTAAGAGAATGTTAGGGTTATCCCAAGCCTTTTATTTGGAAAAGATTCTAAAAAGATTTGGGATGGAAAACCCCCAAGGAAGATTAATATATGTGAGGCATAGAGTGCATCTTTCTAAGGAGATGAGTCCCAAAACTCCTGAAGAAAGAGCGCGAATGGCTAGCATACTGTATGCTTTAGCTATAGGCAGTCTAATGTATGCTATATTGTATATTAAATCAGATATAGCCTTTGTTATTAGCTTGACTAGTAGGTATCAATCTGATCCAGGTGAAGGGCATTAAACAACAGTCAAGGCAATCTTTAAGTACTTGAGAAAGACTAAATATTTGTTCTTGGTTTATTGAAGAGATGATTTGACTATGGTTGGATACACAGATTCTAATTTTCAATCAAATAAGGATGAATTAAGTCTATATTAGGGCATGTGTTCACTTTATATGGTGCAGCAGTAGTATAAAAAAAGTTCCAAATAAATGACCATTGATGATTCTACAACAGAGGCTGAATACATTGCAGCCTCAGATGCTACCAAAGAAGTCGTGTGATCGAAGAACTTCCTAATAGATTTAGATGTGGTTCCATTTATTCATAATCTCATTCCTTTGTATTGTGAGAATAATGGGGCAATAGCATAGTCTAAGGAACCAAGGTCTCACAAGAACATCAAACACGTGCTTCGACATTATCATTTAATTAGAGAAATAATTGGGTAAGGTGATATATCAATGCAGAAAATTATATCAGCTGACAATGCAACTAATCCATTCATGAAACTTATGACACAAACACAGTTAGACTACCATCTTCAAAAGATAGGTCTTAGATATTGTAGTGAATAGCACTAGTACAAGTGAAAATTTATTATCAATATTGTATATATCCTAGTGCATTCACTTATTTTTATATATTAAATAATATATCACAATAGACACGTGCATATTTCACATTCAAAATAAATAAAATATTGAAGTTGTTGACTAAATTATGAATATAATAGTTATATTATACTATGAAATATACAATCTATTGATTATCCACAAAGAATTTATTATCAAGTTGTTGATAATAATGAGATAAATATCTCTAGTTAAAGATAATCTTAAAAATATTAATAACCGTAAAAAGAGAGTGAATTGGACATTCATTGAGCCTTTAGATTATCACATGATTTATTTTGAGGAGGAATCTCATTCTCTATGATATAGTGATATCTGGATTAGCCAGTGGGTTTTTAAAGAGTTAAGGGTACTAAACAGTAATGCCTGATAATAACTACACAGTTAATGCTCGATGTCAACAGTTATTATCTTAGTCATAATATATGAGTCTTTTATAGCTCGAAGTCTTTTGACTTGAGGTGTCAATATTGTCCTTTCATGGGTGGCTGTAGAGGTGCTCTTGTCTTGTATTGGACTATTCACACTTGGTAATTCGACTCATAGTCACCATAGTTAGTCATGCAGTGAGACATTATATTACCAATAGTAGGACTCGTATCCTTGTAGCACCAGGGCAAGATCCTAATAGAGTTGATATTTTGGTTTTGATAAAATAAATTGTTGATAAGGAGAAATATGATTTATTTGATGTAAGATCGATATTATTAGTTACACTAATAATAGTAAGTCTTATTTTAATCAAAACACAAATTATCACTCATTAGTATTTGACTAATAGAGTTTGACACGATGTGACCTTAATCAATATCGTGATCATAACGAGAGAACTTAATATTGTAATTTAGATGTCAAATTAATATTCGATATTTTATCAGTAATTAAAAGAATAATTCCATAAGGATACTTAATGTGTCCGGATATACAAGGAATTCAAAAATGGTATCCAATATGATATTAAGAAGTTAATATTATATTTTTTTTCCGATAAAATTATTGACTTTATAAGTCACACCCAAATTAAAGTATTTAGCTAGTCAATATTTATGATGTGGGAATTAATTAAATTAGAAATGATCACTTATATTATTTGAGTTAAAATTAATATTGGATCACTTCTCCTATATAATTTTAATTAAAGTATCAATTAAAATTATCATAATTTAATTAAGTTTTTAATTAAATTAACCATAATGGTATATTAAAGTAATTACTATGGTTAATGTGGCATTACTTCTTTCACCATCCTTCTCCATTTATGTGCTACTTTGCAGTAAACTATTAATGCTATTTTTGCCATGTTGCTAAATCATATTCTTTTGCCTTGCATTATGGCATTAATATATGCCACTAATGCAATTTGCCACTTGCTAAGCTATTGTTTGAATATCATTTAATGCATTTGCTCTTGCTTATTTTAAGAAAAACTTATCAAATACAATGAAAGAAAAATATAAGATGATGAGTTAAAAACGTGTAAGGCAAGCAGTAGGAAGAAGAGATAGAAAAAAAAAAAGGAAGAAGAGTGAAAAAAAATCCTCTTGTTATTGAGAAGAAAAATTGATGAAGAAAGCATAAAAAGAATTTTGGTAATCATACATCTTGGACTAGCAAAGGAGTTTCATTAAATACATCTAAAGTTTTTGGTCTTTTTACTTGATTTGTATATTTGATGAACTCAATTCTAAAAGATTTGTTCTAACCTTTTATTTTTCCATTTTGTTCTAAATAGGATGATTTTGGCAAATAGATATTATCCATAAATGTTACAAAATATGATTTGTAAAAGTTATGGATATTGTAAATTGTGATTACATATTTTGGTTAAATTAAAATTTTTTGAAATCTCTACTTTTGACCGGGACCTAGAGTACCACTCAATCCAAAATCACTTCCAACACGTCCAGTACAATATACCGCAAGATCCACCAATATAAGCCAATAAACCAGAAAATATGGATCCGTAGCTTCTAATATCAAGGTTAAGTGTATATATATTCACTTTTATGCTTTAATATTGGCTAAGAATATTATTTATGTTTGTAATTTGAATAGAAATAATTTTAATTTGATAATTAATGACAATGGTTACTCAATAATATTGAATGATATTCTTTATAATACTAGAACACTTTGCAATAGAGTTTAATTCTTGATATGTTTGGTATTTATTTCTTGATATATTTGGTTCTATCTTCAATATCAATGACAATAATAAAAGACAAAAATTGGATAAACCTAAACCTAAATCATCTTATATATGGCATTATCACCTTCGCCATATAAGTGAGAGGTGTATGGCTAAGCTATATAAGGATGATAGCTTAGGGTCATTTGATTATGAATCATATGACACATGTGAATCTTGCTTATTAGGCAAAATGACAAAATTGCCTTTTAGTGGAAAGGGTGAATATGTCACTAGGCTATTAGACCTAGTACATTCAGATGTATATGGTCCAATGTTTGTGCATGCTAGAAGTGGTTCTCCCTATTTCATTACCTTAATGATGATTACTCATGATTTGGGTATGTGTATCTCATGAGATACAAATTTGATGCATTTGAAAAGTTCAAAGAATTCAAATATGAAGTAGAGAAACAACTTAGCAGGAGTATTAAAACACTGAGATACGATCGAAGTGGTGAATACTTAAGCTAAGAGTTTTAGGGTTATCTAAGAAATAATTGAACAGTATCTCAATGGACTCCACCTTACACGCCACAACATATTAGTGTGGCTGAAAGAAGAAACCAAATTTTGTTAGACATGGTGAGGTCTATGACGTGATTTTTGGGTTATGCACTGCAAACTACTATTTACATTTTAAAGAGAGTCCTTTCCAATTCAATTGATTTTACTCTATATGAGACGTGGAATAAGAAGAAACATGTTCTTTCTCATTTGAAAGTATGGGGTTGTTTGGCTTATTTGAAGTAGATAATGTTAGACAAGTTAGAAGCTAAGTTTGACATGTGTATGTTTATAGGATATCCAAAAGAAACAATTAGATATCAATTCTACCACACTTTGGAACAAAAGGCGTTTGTTTCAAAGCATGCTACCTTCTTAGAGAAAGAGTTTTTTCTAAAAGAAGATAGTGGGAGCAATTAAACTTGAAGAAGTGTAAGATGCTCTAGTGAACACAACTCAACTGCTTGAACCTAACCTGTTACTCATACAAATGAAGTAACAACTATACCTTCTGATGCACAAGAGCTTCGTAGATCTAGTAGGATACGTTCCTCTCCCCATAAGCGATTGGAATGATATTTTATTCATAAAGGATGATGAGTCCACTACCTGCGAAAAAGTTCTAAATAGTTCAAAATCTAACAAATGGCTAACAACTAAGAAATTAAAAATGATTTCATGATTGAAAACCAAGTATGGACTTTGGTTGACCCACCTAAAGGGATCAAACCCATAGGATGCTGATGGGTCTTTAAGAAGAAGACTGACATAGAGGGTAACGTAGTTACTAATAAGCCTAGGCTTATAGCTAAAGGTTATCATAAAAGGCAAGGAATTGACTATGACGACACTTTTTCTGCAATAGTCATGCTTAAATCCATTAGAATCTTCTTAACCATTGTTGTTCATTATGACTACGACATATGACAAATGGATGTGAAGATAGTTTTTCTTAATAGAAACCTTACCGAAGATACGTACATGACATAGCCAAAGGGTTTCACATATAAAGATAGTGAAAAAAGTATGCAAGCTTCAAAGATCCATTTATGGATTGAAGCAAGCTTTCTGAAGTTGGAATATTCGCTTTGATGAGACAATCAAAGAGTTTGGTTTCTCATAAAATTCGTATGATTCTTATATGTACAAGAAGGTTAGTGGGAATGCAGTCATTTTTCCTATATTGTATATGGATGACATACTACTTATGGGAAACAACGTCTCAATCTTTTAATCCGTTAAAGTTCGGCTATCCAAAAATTTCTCCATGAAAGACCTCAGAGATACAACCTATATTTTGGGATTAAGATCTACAGATATTGATTTAAAAGGTTGTTTAGTCTTTCTTAGTCTACATACATAGACAAAATGCTAAAAAGGTTGAGCATGGAGCAATCCAAGAGAGGATTTATTCCCATGACTCATGGAATTAATCTCTTGAAATCTATATATCCAAAGACACAAGATGAGAGGACTCGCATGAGTTTAATCTTATATGCTTTTGCTATATGATTAATCATATATGCTATGGTATGTAGGAGACTTGATATATCATATGTTCGATATCAATTAGACTCCAGTGAGGATCATTAGGTGGTCATCAAGAATATCTTTAAGTACTTGAGAAGGACTAAAGATGTATTCTAGGTTTATGGAGAGCTCGTGGTAAGCAGGTATACCGATGCCAGATTCTAAACTGACAAGGATGATTCAAAATCCTAACCGGGATACATTTTCACATTGAATGGTAGAGCAATTAGTTGGAAGAGTTACAAATATGAGACTATTGTAGATTCCATAATTGAAGCAGAGTACATCACAGCTTCCGAAAGAAGCAGTTTGGATAGGAAAACTCATCACGAAACTTGAAGTGGTCCCTAGCATTGTTGATCTAATACAATTATATTATGACAATAATGGAGCCATTGCTAAGCAAAGGTGTTATGGTCTTATCAAAGGTCCAAATATGTGTTCAGACTCTACCATGTGATTAGAGAGATCATTGATAGGAATGATGTAAAAGTAAAGAGAGTGCCCACTAATCATAATATAATTGATCTATTATCTAAGCCACTTCCCTAAAAGAATTACAATTCTCATGTACTCACCTATGGTATTAAATACAAAAGTTATTAGCTTTAGTGCAAATGAGAGATTGTTAGAGATGTATTCTAAAGACAATCATCTTTACCATTTATTGTACAAATTCATTGTATGAATAAAAGGCCATTTTTCATTATATTGATATACATTGCATTATGAATTGATTAGATCTTAAATCGAATAATAAAGTCCATAATATAAATATAGCATGAAGAAAATCATGATGGGATCATGATATTAAGATTCCTATCGTGTGCAATTATATTTGTATTTAAGCTGTCCCTAGCCATAGGATTAGCAAGATGAGATATTGTTGATCCGAACAGACTAGCATATATTACACTCCTTGATTAGATCAAGCAGTAGATCTCATAAGCTGTTGACGTGAGATGTTTAGAGTTAACATATAGATGCTTGCTAAAGTAGTCAAATACATTGGGTGATCTGTTATGAGACCATCACATGGAGTTAGTGATAGTCTCATCATAGCAATGGTGTAAGTATCCTTAGACTTGAGGTACTAAAGGTTATTTTGGATATTGATTCTATACTTTGACTTCATTCCTTATTACCTCAGAAAAGGTCGCTCATAGGGTGGTGATTGGGCACAGATGGAGGCATTGGAAGGTAGTTTAGTAGCCAATAATGGATTCAGCACTCCTGATAGAAGGAGTGTATACGCATGACCTTTTGTTGGGATTCATTACTTGGAAATCTCTTGCCAGAATGGATGTGTCATGAAGATAGTCATCAGTAACATATCTAATTAGAATAATGAGTTTCAAGGACAAGATTTAACATTACTTGGACTAGGTGCGACGTAATTAATCTAGTGGGAGCTGACATAGAATCTATGCTCTAAATCTAGTGGGGAATAGAAAGGTGAATGGATGTATTGCATAGGTATTTATCTATGGAAAGGTTTGTAGTAATGCCACTAACTTTCCGATCAATTGGGGGTCAATATATATTACTAGATACCATTTATGATCTACTCGAGATCAAGTGTTGATTTGAGTGGCCAATATAACTGAAAACATAATGGGTCACATATACTGAAGGTACCAAGAAGAAGTGAAATGGGTTTTTAGATCAGATCCAAAATCAAGAGAGAAAATTTTGGTCTAGGCAAAATCACAAACGCAAATGGTTTTTTCGCAGAAGTGATTGACTTATGAGCGGGAATGTCCTACTCGTAATTAGGAAAAATTTATGGATTGGAATCGCATAAGGTCCCAATCAGGAAATAAGATTTCACAATTGGAAACCACTCGATGAAAGTTGTTTCACGAGCACGAATGGTATTTTGTGATTGCCAAAAGCGCAAGTTAAAGAGACCTAATCTAATTAGGAATCTAAACCTAATCAGACTAGGAGGATCTATAAATAGCCTCTTCTGAGACTATTTTCATTAATTTAACTTCTGAATTAATATAGATTAATTCTTCCTCTCTTAAAGTGACAATTCTCTCTTACTAGCATAAAAGATTATTATCCATCTATTCCCTAAGAGGTTTCCATGCTTCTCTCTTTAAGTGGATTTCTGTTAGAGGTGATCCAAGTGAATTACTAAAGTTTGCTATAATCCGATAAGGAGAATTCGAAGAAACAAGTCTCTAATTTAAAAGTAATTATCTTCAACCTTAGGATTAATCAGTTATAAGACCATAGGGCCATCTAGAGTTTGAGTTTAGACATTTTAATTTTCTGCTACCTTTTAATGTATATAACATATGTGTAACCCAACATAATCGACTAGTTGTTTTTTCATTGTTTATTATACTACTTTTGTACTCTCATTATTTGAATATATCTAAGCTTAACCAAGTCGAGTTAACTCGAATTGATTTCAAATCAAGCTGAGTATACTAATTATAAAATTTTTGAATTGATTCGAGTTTTGTCAAATATTTTTTCGAATTAAATTTTAAAAAACAAAAAAAAAACTTGATAAAGTATGAGTTTCGAATTTTTTAATCGTGTCAAGCTGATCTTAGCCGCTAATTCTAACTACAACATCATCTTTCGGATGTCGTCTGACATTTCATCTATTATGGACTGAGAAACCGTCTTTCCAATGTCATACGATGTTATCTACTTTCGGATGGTGAGATGGCCGTTCAAGTACTAGTATCTCTATTTTATGATATTTACTTTCGGATGGTGACACTGTCTTTAAAGCGCCTACTATCTCTGTATTGTGGTACCGACTTATAAATTAGTGATTATATATATCATTGATTCTTTTTTATTCGTGTCATGAAACTACGGTGTATTTATCGTGCTCTACTGCATTTGATTAAATATATGATGCTTTAAGGCTACTTTGTTGGAATCAGGGTAGGCAAATTATATTACTTAAATAACAAAATTATTTGAAAAACCAAGGGACAAAAAGGATGGATAAGAAGGAGAATACACAACTTATACTACTTCTTCAATTCCATTTTAACGGTCACTTTTAAGTAATTTTACTAAGATTAAGAAATTATTGATTAATCTTAAATTTAAAATAAAAAATAGTGGTTAAAATCAAATTACCTTTAGTTTTGAAAGAATCAAAATTATTGGAAAAGTCAAAATAAGAAAATGTATAGTAATAAATGACTTTAAAATTATACATAAGGGTAAATATCACATTAAATCCTAAACTTTGCATATTTTCACAATTATATCCAATTTTATAAAAATTTTATTTAAATTATATAAATTTTCACTTTAATAACAAATCTAGATTGGTATCATAAAATTACGATCCAAACATAACTGATACTTACATGAATTATCCAGATGATATACCAAATAATATGCTAACTACACCATGTGACATTCAAGTTAGGTTTGGAGTACATGAATTGTCTAAATGACATGTCAGATGATATAAATTATCCAAATGACATATCAGATGACGTCAAATGACATATCAAATGACGTGCTAACTATACCAAATGACATATCAGATAAGTTCATAGTATAGTTTTGTGATATGATGCTATATTTGTTATTAAAGAGAAAATTCATATAATTTAAATAAAATTTTTATATAATTTAATATAATTGTAAAAATAAGCAAAATTCAGAATTTAATGTGATATTTACCCATTTTACATAACATTAAGACTACTATTTTCAAAAAAAATTTAAATTTCGTTAATTATATAAAAATAACATAAAAATAGAATATGAGATTTTTTCAACAGTGACAATTAAAATAGAACAAAGGGAGCATATTTTAAATTTTTGTTCAGACTCTTGCGAAGAGTTCACTCGTTATAGAAATATATTCATAGGTTACACGTATAATTATCTAACATCCAAACCCATCAAATGTCAAATGACTCAACATATTTTAGAGCAATGCTATCCCACTTGCTGCCCGCCATTTACTATTACGAAATTGTCCTTTCTTTTTCTTTTTTACTTGGTTTTTTATTTAGTTTTTTGGTTTTTTATTTAGCTTTTCCTAGCCTTCAAATAAAGACTCTTGATATTCCATGGCTTTTTATGTTGCTTTTATTCATTCCAGCTCTGTAAACCATTAAATATTTTATTCTCTAGTTTTAACTTTTCTTGATCATCAGATTTTTCAAATCCTCAAGGTAAGAATATTTCCCTATAATTTGTTCATTTATATATTGTATAAAAATTGCTATTTTCATATTCTACTATTTTATTTTTAATATTATAAATGATTGATTTATTCTTAGTGATGTTAAAAGTTATAGTTCAAAAGCTCACTTAATCTACCTTGTTTTTTTTTTTTTTTGCCGGATTCAACACTGTTTTATGATTCAAATGTAGGTGAACATCCTTCTTTATACATACTTAATCATTTCATTAAAATTTGATGATCAAGCTTAATTTCTATAATAATATGACATGAAGTTTTTCATTTAGTTGAGCAAATATTAGAGTGAAAACACAAACTTTTTTTTTGGTATCATATATAATGTTCTATATATATATATACAGAAAAACCTAAAAAAGAAACAAAAAACTAAACAAGAAACTAAGTAAAAACAAAAAGAAAGGGCAGTTTTGTAAAAGTAAAAGGTGGGCAGCAAGACATGATTGGTAAATGGTCCCAAATTTTATATTAAATACTTACAAAATATCCTATAACTAGGAATAACTCACTTATCACATCTATTTAATTATATTCTTATCTTATATTTATCACATAAACACACAATCCTAGGACTAACACACAAACCTAGAACATTTAATTAATTGCAAATTATTATTTCCAACAAGTGTATCATCACTTTGGCTTTGCTCATCTCTAGCAAACATGAAGTGAACCCCACACTTTCTCACCTTCAATTTTACAGTATCAAATGAGGCTTGCATCATATTCCCCAAGTTTTTTGTGAACCAATTATGATCGTAACAACTATTATAAGACTTCCAAATGACCACATGACCTGATTCAAGCACTGTCTCAGAATCCATTTCACCCCTGAACACACCAACTTCATTTTCGTGACGCCAAGTGCATGTAATTGAGGGCCTACACAAGCCCCCAAAGAAAAGTGAAGACTTGGATTGTACAACCACACAGAAAGCAAAACCCAGGAACTTGGTGTTACAGAAAGATGGGAGCCCAATTGTTATTGAATTCCCTGAGCTTTGATAGCTAAACCATTTTGGAATTTCAGATCCTGGTAAGCCAATAATAAAAGATATCTCCTGTGTTTCAACACATCAAAATTAATTTAATTAGATTGCAATTAAGGAGAACTTAATTTCTTTACAGAATGCATAAGAAAGAGCAAGTGGAAGGCTTACCCTGTTGAAGTTGGTTATTTGTTGAATTCTCAATTGTGCATCTTCCATGATGTTGCAAATTACATTCTGGTTCAAATTCAGGCAATTGCAAAAGTTGAATTCATAATTATATGCCCATAACCAGCTTTCTTCATCGAATTGCACGGGTGCAATATATGAAAGGGATGCTGCAGTTTCCAGGGAGGAACAGTTTAATGCCTGGAGTAGTCT
Organism: Balakata baccata; assembly: GCA_949630135.1. Lineage (NCBI taxonomy): Eukaryota > Viridiplantae > Streptophyta > Magnoliopsida > Malpighiales > Euphorbiaceae > Balakata > Balakata baccata. Next base: position 25,157 of record CATIWF010016420.1, on the reverse strand, counting down.
TAGTTTCTCAGGAATTTGAGGCAAATGTTTGATTCCTCTGCAGTTGTTTAGACATAGCTCTATTAATGAGCAAAACCCATTTAAAGGAGGCAATTTAGACAGTTTTGAGCAACCACTGATATCAAGTAATTCAAGGCATTTCAACTCACAAATCCAGTCAGAAAGAATCTCCAGATTCTCGCAATTCTGCATCCTCAGCTCAACAAGTGATGAGGAGATCCATGTGATTGAGGGAGGCAACTCTTGTATTGCAGTCTCGTCTAATATTAATCTTTGTAGACAACCTGAGATCTCCGGCACCCGGCTCAGCTTGCAGCAGCCACCCAGATTGAGCCTCCATGTCCAATATTCATGTGCCCAACAATTCTCAACATAATTGAAATGAATTCTGCTCGGTATATGTTCCAGGTTTTTGCAATTTTGCATAGTAAATCGGACAAGATGATTGAGAAGTTGAATTGATGGGGACCACTCTTCCAATCCACACTCATCAAGTTCTAGCTCTTTTATGCTGCTGGGAATTTCTGGAAGGATCTTCAAATTGGAGCATCCGTAAAGAAATAATGTCTTCAGGGATTTCGAATGGATGAGAATTGGTAGGCTTCTCAGGTTTTTGCAAAACCTGACATTTAAAAACACAAGATTGCTAAGATGTCCAATTGATGGAGACCATTCTTCCAATCCTGAACTTTGTAGTTTCAACTCTTGAATGCTATCAGGAATCTCCAGCAGGATTTTCAAATTCCAGCAGTTAGAGAGATCAAGAGTCTTGAGGGAATTCATATGAACCAGGCTGGGAAGATTTCTAAGGTTTTGGCAATTTTTCATGGACAAAAATGTAACATTTTTCCATAGAGGAAGAGATGGAGACCACACTTTTGCCCCACATTCTTCTAGTTCTAACCATGCTATCCCATTTGGAATCTCTGGTAGAATCTTCAAATTCAGGCAATAACGTAGAGCAAGATTCTTAAGAGATTTCAAGTTGATGAGGGAAGGAATATTCTTCAGCTTCTTGCAGCCATTTAAGTCCAGAAAAGTAAGTTTGTGGAGGCATTGAATGGATGAAGGAATCTCAACCAAACTTTCACAGTACTTAAGGTCTATTTTCTTCAGGTTTGTGGCTGATGACAGATCTGGCAACTTCCTCAGATGCACGGATTTAGAAAGATTGAGCAACTTCAACTTTTCTGGACACTTGCATACAAAAATAGTAAACATTTGTTTATTTGATAATCAAACAAGATTCAAAAATTGGAAAATATTAGTGTGATGATCTTCTCAATATATATAGGCTTAATACAAAAGGATACACGGAGGGAAAAAAAAAAAGACTTTTTAACTTTTTTGAAAACTTCACCAATATTAATATTTATTTATTTCTTTGGGTTAAGTCCTATTCAACCCTATTTTTCTATTTTTGCTATTATGTCCCCTAAATTATTTTTTAATCCAATTTGCTTTCTAAATTTAGTCTTTGATCCATATTGCTGGTTGCAGTCTAGAAGGATATAACTTTTCAATCCATTGTCGACATATTTTACCATCCTATCTATTATTGTCATGTTGAATGCTAATATGGTATTATAACATGTCAGCATTAAAAGTGAGAGATTACAATTTTCTAAAATGCAAAAAACAATGTGAACTAAAAATTAAATTCAAGAGGGAAACTGGATGAAAAAATATTTTAAGGAGCAAAATAGTAAAAACGGATAAAGGGGCCTTATGTCTATTTTTTTTAAACTGTTTTAGCTAACTTGAGTTAACTCTCTAAATGTTTATAACTTGTCTCTCTCAACGTTAGCGCCATATTAATTAGAGGTATTTAAAATAATAAAATAGACATTTAATTATCTAATTGAATTTTTGAAAAATATTTAAGAAATGGTAAAATAATGAGTAATAGAACATGAATTTAAAGTGGTATTTGTGTACCTTATTGCCATCCCAAAGTTGAATAATTTTGCTGGTTGGCATGCTAAGATCAACAAGGTTGTCCATGAAAAAGTTAGACGGCAGAGACTTGCAAGGATATTCATCCCAGTGGAGCAAACTTAGCTTATTAGGAAGACTCGAAAAGTAATTTGATTGAGCAGATTCAATTGCAAACACTGCATCTCTGTTCCTTGACCAACAATGAGGCTTGTAAAACTTGAGCAATCTTAAGATAGGCATTTCTGCGAAGGTTGTGGGCCTTAACTGAACCCTTCCCACCTTAGACATGTCAAAGAATATGGCTTCAACGTCTTCCTTCCCCTTGGAATCAACAACAAATAAACAATATCAAAACTTAATTTCAAATGAATCCAACTCTAACATCAAGAATACATCAGAAGTGTACCCGCTAAAATTTTACATTTATGGCATACGAGGTTATTTAGGGATTATCAAAGTTTGAAATATTAACATGCTATATGAGATAGACTCGATAATAACACTAATATATGGCTAATGAGATTTTAATTTCGAAATGTAAAAACAAATTTTTCAAACTTTGATGATAGTGCACTCCTTGCGATTTAGCAAATGCCATTTAAGATAATCATTAGAAAGATTAGAAGTTTGAATATACTAAAATATTTTTGATTTATGTCACTTGGTGAGCCCAAATTGATTATAATAATTTTTTTTCAAATATGATTGCGATTTTTTTGGTACTTTCAAGCTTCTAGTTAAGTGAAACAGCAATAACAATATAAATCAAAAACATTTTAATACATTAAAGCCTCTTACTATTCTAATGGTTATCTCAGACAACATTTGCCAAATCTGTTTATTATCAAAATTAAAATCTGAGGGGATTTTTCAGTAATTTGTTTTTCTTTATATATATATGAAAAAGATAAACTTTTAGATCTTACCATATTACTTTTCAACACATGATTGATGTCTTCAGCATTCCATAATCTGTTGCCCTTCCTCCTAGCAATATCCATACCCTTCTCCTGTATTAAATCATGCATCTCTAATCTATTATTTACAACAGTTACAAGACACTTATCCAATAGACCAATTACACCCCAACTTAAAGGAAAACCACAACCATGTAATATATCTTCTACCCATTTTTTCTCATATCCCTTGAAGAAACATGCAATATCAAGAAATATATTTTTCTGCATTGGGTCTAGTTCCTCATAACTAATTTCCAAGATTTTCTGAATGATAGATTCAGGAAATTGTTTTAGTTTCTTCAGCACAATTTCCCATTCTTCTAGGGACCTTTTGTGTAGATTGGAACCCAAAACCTCAAAAGCTAGAGGAACACCTTTGGCATAATTTATCACCTTTTCTGTCAAGCCTAAATATTCATGAGGAGGATGCTTTTGCTTGAAGGCTTTCATACTTAGTAGTTGAAGAGCATCCTTATTGTTTAATCCCTCAACTTTATATATATCATTAGCACCATTGATTACTTGTTTATCTCTACTTGTCAAGATAATTCTACTGCCCAAACCAAACCAATCACCATTTCCAGTGAAAGCTTCTATTTGTTTTGGATCATTCACATCATCAAGAACAACAAGAACCTTTTTTTTGCCAAGTGAATCCTTCAAGAAGGTGGGTAGAACATGAATCATTTCTATGTTTAGATTTTCAACACCAATTAACTCAGAGAAAAAGATTTCTCTTAAATGAACTAAACCAAACTTTTCTGATTGTTCCCTAACATTAAGAAAAAAACAACAATGATCAAACTGAAAAGAAATTCGACTGTATAAGACTTCAGCAATGGTAGTTTTACCAATGCCACCCATCCCCCATAGTCCAACGAAACGAACATCCATTGACCCAATGCTTAAATATGATAGAATTTGCTCAATGTGTGAATCAATCCCAACCAATTCGGTAGAAATAGTGAAGGAAATGGGATATAATTTCTTCATAATGCAATCTGCAACTTCATCACTTAAATCGGATTCACGACTGCAAAAATTATCACCAACAAACAATAGAATAAGTTCCCATGAAATAAGCTGATTTTGTCATGCATATGCATAGCGTTAATTTACAAATTTGAGCAATTAAGTCTATCAAGTGACAATTTATTTAAGAGGGCTTATTGGTGCATTCGGTGTAAATTACACTTGATGTTTTAGGACCATTGGATCATCAACTTTTAATTTTAATGATTCATTATCAACGGATGAGATTAAAAGTTTGTAATCCAATAATTTTAAGACACCCGGTGTAAATTACACTGGGTGCACCTTAGAAATTCTCTTTATTTAATTAACTTTCTTTAACTTTATATTTTTGTAACCTACGGTTCTCTATATACCTAAGCAAGAATTGAAACGTGAGTGGGGAGAATGGTTGAAGGCACCTATGAGAAGATTTTCTAGGTTGGGAGGAGATCGTTGACTCAGGGATGCAATGGGAAGGACAGACATTAGTTGTGGGAACGGTTGTGTGGCTGATGGGCTTTCACATTTAAGATGTAATGATGACAATAATATGTCAATTGTGGGTTTGAATGCCGATAATAATATAAGCCGAATAATAATTGATGGGAGTAGGGAGAGGGGACCGTTACAAGCACAAGAAAATGCTACTGATTTGGGCCTTAGTGAGGCTCGGTATGGTAAGGATATAGGCCATGTTTTGTTGGAAGATAGGAAGAAAAGAAGGCATATTTCTAGGCCGGTCTTGAATGAAGAAATGGACCTTAATGGGGAACGGGTCTTCGGGTTCTAAATAAATGACTTCTGCAGTACAATCCAAATCTCTATTAACCGCGGGCTCTGGATAAAGGGCCTGCCGAGAGCCATGATTAGTCTGAGCTGGAACTGTCATCGGCCCGGCAACCTACGGGCAGTAATAGCTCCTAAAATGATTTTTTTTCTCTCGCTGGCCGTATTTTATTTTTGGGAAAAATACGAAAAAATTGGCATGTGGTTTTACATTTTTAAGTTTTTTTTCCGCAAAATTAAGTATGTAATTTTTACTATTAGCAATTTTAAGTATATACTCTTAACACCGTTAAAAAAATTTGATGTGATACTATTTCTCTCTTATATATGTTTTCTCTTTTCTACATGACAATATTATCTTTCCTACATAAAATGCCGCATTCTTAACACATTTTAAAAAAAAAAATACCACATCGGCTAATGAAATTAAAAACCCTAAATTTCTCTCTCATTTACTTTTTTCACTTTCTCATTTTATCTTTTCTTCATACTAGCCACTAGCTAGCTCACCTCCAGCCTTAAGTGCCACCCACCTAGTTGCACTATTTGTCATCACCGTCGTATGCTTCATAACTGTCATCTTCAAGCATTTGGCTATTATTCTCATTTTTCCTTCTCTCTTCTCAGATTTGAATAATTCCAAATTTGAAGAACCATAACCTAAATCTTCAATGGGTTGAATGACAACTGTTTGGCTTCTGCTTAGCCATTCGTCGGTGATTTTGATGGTTGGCTTTGGAAGAACAGAGACTTGGATTTGGTATTTTTTGGAATCGAAAAATTGGATTTTTTATTTTTTTATTTTTCTGGATTTTCTTGTTTGAGTTTTTCTAAGTTTTCTTGTTTGAGTTTCATGAGATTCATCAAAGAATTGAGATGACTTCTTGTTTATTATTGTTTGATTTTTCTTGTTTCTTAGATTATTTCTTGCTATGATGAGATCTTTCTGGGTTTTCTTATTTCTGAGATGATTTTTCTAGAATCAAAGTCCGTTCATGTTGGCAAAAGAAGAGAAACATTTATATTGCATCTCCAGCTATTCATCATCATCTGTTGAAGAGGAAGGAGACCGATTTTCTTGTTTCTGAGATTGATTTTCTGAAATTGATGAAGATAAAGGAGGTTGCCGTTCAAGTTTTACCCAAATTGAAAAAGACATGGTTTTGGTAATGGATTGTAATTTTTCTCACATCCAAAACGACGTAGTTTTGCCGTGTAGGAAAGAGAAAGGGATGTATGAAAGAGAAATGGTATCACATCATTTTTTTTTTTTACGCTGTTAGAGATATATACTTAAAATTATTAACGGCGTAAACCACATACTTAATTTTGTGGAAAAAAAAATACATACTTAAAAATGCAAAAGCGCAGAACCACATGTCGGTTTTTTGTACTTTTCCCTTAATCTTTTCTAAAGAAACTTTAGTTGGGTTTGGTAAAATAGATGAAATTATATCGAAGTTAGGTTTTAAGTATTGCTTTTATGTGGATAAAGAAGGGCGTGGTGTGGGCCTTACGAATTCTTGGAAGGAAACTCTCTAATGCTCTATTGTAGGGTTCCATAAACACCATAATGATCTTTAGATCACTGATACACAGGCTAAGGTTTGGTGCACTACCTTTTTTATGGCACTGTAAATTGACGTAAGAGAAAGGATTCTTAGGCTCTTCTCCATCATCTCAAGGGAATGTCTTCTCTATCATGGAGTGTTATTGGCGACTTTAATGACTTAATAGGCCCTAGTGACAAACATGGTAAAGCTCCACACCGGGAATAACTTTTGTGTGGGTTCTATAATGTTATTGTAGATTGTAGTTTAATGGAATTGATGCTTAAGGGGTATGATATGAGTTGGGAAATGGGACGTGGAACAACAAATTTCGTGGAAAAGAAATTTGATAGAGCCTTTGTTTCTAGTTCATGGTTGAAGATTTTTTCTGAGGCAATTTTGAAGTGTTTGTGGACCTTTGAAAGTGATTGTTATCCTATAGAACTAGTTATATAAAATAGAGCCCAAAAAAAAAATGAAGAAACATATGTTTTAGTTCAAAAATAATTGCCTGAAAGAATAGGGGGTTTAAGGAGATGGTGGTTCATTCTTGGAATGATTTGGCCAATTTGGGTTTGTTAGAGAAATTGGGTTTGTATTCTAAAACTCTCTAATTGGGGCAAAATTTTAAGAGGTTTTTTTTAAATAAGAGATTAATAAAAAAAAAGTTAGAGTTGTATAGAGTTGTCTTGGCTAGATGTGATGGGAATAATTCAACTCAATCTTTGAAAGAAAAATTGAATGCACTATTAACCTTAGAGGAAAACTTCTAGAAGCAATGAGCTAAGACATATTGGTTGAAAGGTGGGGATTGTAATAGTTGTTTCTTTCATGCTTATGCTTCAGCTCGAAAGAGGCACAATAGGATTTCTAGGTTGCAGTAGATGGATTGATCTTTTACTGATGATGTTAAGCTATTAGGAAATTGCAATTGATTATTTTTTCGATTTATTCCATTATGGGTAATATGATTCAAAATTGGATGTCATTTACATTTTTTTCTAGAGTTTCGAATGAGAATAATGCCATATTACTTGCTCCTTTTAGTATTGATGAATTTCACTAAGCTATCTTTCAGATGCATCTAAATAAGTCTTCTAGCCCTGATGGTTTAGATCCTACTTTTATCCAAAATTTTTGGTATACTATTGGCATGGAGATTTTTCAAACATGTGTTTATTGGCTTGATGATTGTAATTTCCTACTAATTTTAGTGACACAACTATTATTATTATTCCTAAAATGGATAATCCTTCTTTTATGAGTGATCTGAGGCCTATTTCGTTGTGTAATGCACTTTAGAAAATTATGGCAAAGGTTCTTGCAAATTGGTTAAAGTATATTTTGCCTAGTCTTATTTTTGTAGAGCAATATGCTTTTATGCCTTGTATATCTATTATTGAAGGTTCTTGCAATCTACTTTTGAATCTATCCATTTTATGAGAAGATAGGCTAGGGGTAAGGAGGGTACGTTGGCTTTAAAAGTGGATGTGAGTATGGCGTATGTCGGGGTCCATTGGACTTATTTTAAAGCCATTATGCTCATAATAAGTTTTGATGTAAAATGGTTTAATTGGATTATGCTTTGTCTTCAATCAATTATATATAATATGGTTGTTAATGATTTAATAGTAGGCCCCATCATTCCTTCTTGTGGGTTAGGCAGGGTGATTCCTTATCTCTATATCCTCATATTCTGTGTTGAAGGCCTCTCTTGTCTTATTAAAGGAGCTGAGAGGGATGAATTGATTCATGGGTGTAGAATGTGTAGAGGAGCTCCTAAAGATTCCCACCTCCTGTTCGTTGATGATAGCTTTTTCTTATATAGAGCTAACAAGGATAAATGTTTGATAATGATGGGTACTTTACATTGGTTTGAGGTAGATTCGAGGCAAGCTATCAATTGTAACAAATCTGGTATTCTTTTTAGTCCTTATGTGCAGGGCTTGTTTGTTTAGGATATTAAAAGAGCTTTGAATGCATTCTCTCCTCTTAATACTGGCAGGTATCTAGGTCTTCATTCCCTTATTGGTAGAAATAAAAATGCAGTTTTTGCTCACCTTAGGAATGGACTATAGAATAAACTATTTGGCTAGTATGGTAAAATGTTATCTTAGGTGGGTAAGGAGATTTTGATTAAGTATGTAACTCAAGCAAATCATGTCTATTATATATCTAATTTTCTTTTACTTGTCTCTCTTTATGATAAGTTGCAAAAAATGATTATTTCATTTTGGTAAGGATCCAATCTAAACAGTGTTTTTAAAATTCATTGGTAATTTTGGAAAGATTTATTTATAAGGAAGCAAAAGGGTGGGTTAGGTTTTGGGCACTTATATTCTTTTAACTTAGCTATGATTGGAAAACAAGCTTAGAAGTTTTTTTTTTTTTTCCAATTCTAACACTCTTGCATGTCGTGTTCTCAAAGCCATATATTTTTCTTAAGGGAATTTTTTTAACAGCTTAGAAAGGGTCAAAGCCTAGCTTTGTGTGGCAGAGTATTTAGAAGGCTAGGTTTATTCTTTAAAAGGGTTAAAGATCGATCATTGGAAAGGGTAATCATATTTGAGTTTGGGATGATCTTGAGCTTTGTAGGGAATCAAATTTTAAAATTATTGATCTTATGATGATTGATCTCTATTTTGTTCTTAACAATCAAATTATTTATTACTAATGTATTCAAAAAGTGTTATTTTGATAGTGTACCAAATTTCAAGTGCATCGGATTTGAATTACTTAGTGAACAAATCAATCAAGTCTTTGAGACATGAAGTTTACACTCGCAAGAAGGAACTCGCGCTCGCAAAGCATTTTGTAATCGTGAAAGCCAGTTTGCACTCAGATAAATATCTCAAAATTTACCTAAGATCATAGTTCAGTTCACGGACAAGTTTGCACCAACAAAACAGATTATGAAATGTGGTTTGACAACCAAGAAATGGGTTCATGCCCAAGAAGACTAAACAGATATGACCGTTGGAAAGTGCCTTAATCAAAATGCTCCACATGTCCCAAGACTCCACAACAAGCTTCTGCATATTTAACATTCACAATTAGGAAAGGAGATTACTAACCACAAGTCACCTGATGCTAAGAACCCTAAAGTATCAAGTCTAGTTTCATGCCCAAGTTCACAACTAGAAAACTGATCGGGAAAAGTGTGTCCCGAATGCAAAGTTTGACCTAATTTAGGCATTGGAGTCAAGAAACAATCAAGGCAAGCCACATGTCAATATACAATGGATAAATGAAGTTCACAACCACAAACATAGATTTCCAACCATGAAAGGCACTTTGCAGGCAGCATTTAATACTTGTGTAAGAGAATGTTAAGGAGAGTTATATTTCTTTTGCTTTAATGTCTTAGTGTATGACACTTTAGTTTTTATGATAAAAAATTGCTATCTTTGCAACACATCTTCTTAAATTAATGAAATTTGTGTTGTTTGTTTCATAATTCTCTCTTCTTCATACCTTTGGTGATTGATATATACCTTATAATCTCTTTTATCTCAATAAAGGGGGAGAAAAATGAAAGAAAACTATGAAAAAATTGGACTTCATTTTGGATTAGACTTAAGTTAAAAAATGTTAACTTTTGACAATTTATTTGACTTGATTGTTCAATATGTTATCTTGCTTATTTTGCCTTGAAACTTGACGTATGCATATTTCAATACTTGAATTTCAATTGTGCGCTTTCATTTTCATATATTTGCTTAGTTTGATTGTCAAAATAAAAAAAGAGAAGATTATTAATCTTAGAATGATTGATTTCTATTTTGATCTTGATAATCAAATTCATTATTATCAGTACCTTTTTTAAGTATTTTTTGTATAGTGTATCAAGTTTCAAGTGCATAGGATTTGAATTACTTAGTGAACAAATCAATCAAGCCTTGGAGACATGAAGTTCGCGCTCGCAAAGCGTTTCAAAACTGCAAGAACCAGTTTGCGCCCGAGTAAATGTCTTAAAAAAAGACCCAAGATTACAATGCAGCTCACAAGCAAGTTTGCTTCTGCGAAACAAACCATGAAGTGTGGTTTCGCAACCGAGAAATGAGTTCACTCCCAAGAAGTTTAAACAGACATGACCTTTGGAAAGCACCTTAGTCACAAATGCGCCATGTGTTCCAAGACTCCACAACAGGCTTTTGCACATATAAAGTTCACGATTGGAAAAGGAGATTCTAGACTGTGAGTCACCCGATGCCAAGACCCCTAAAGAATTAGGTCTAGCTTTACGCCAAGTTCACAATCGGGAAAAGAGGTTCTCGACTAGAAAAATTGTGTCCTGAATGCAAAGTTTGACCTAATATAGCCATTGGAGTTGAAAAACAATCAAGGCAAGCCACATGTCAATATCCAGTGGACAAATGAAGTTCCCGACCACAAAAGGCACTTTGCAGACATCATGTAATAGTTGTGTAAAAGAAAGTTAAAGAGAGTTATGACACAATTTGTAACAGCTAATTAGTGGTTGATGAGTATAAATACCCTACCAAAAGGTTGTTGATAATACCTTATCAACCTTTAAGCGTCAAACTCTTGCTAATTTATTTCTCAATCTCTAATTCTTTGAGCTATTTTGTGTAAGGTTTAAATGTTAGCTTCAAACACTTGGGTAACTTGTGATTGGGTTGTGTGTAAGCCAAAATACAAGGAAACATTTATTGTGTGAGCTATTAAAATGCAAAAAAAATTTGGATTGTGTGTTAACCTATTGAAAAAAATACCTAGTTGGGAGTGATGTAGCAAAACTCCATTTGTAATATAAGGGATTAAATTAGTAAAAATCTGAATTGCAATTAAGAAGAAGACTGGAGTTTGTTAACATGAAACTGTTTTCAATTTAATTAAATTTCAATGAGAAAACTCCAATAGATTTTGGAGAGTTTCAAATTTTTCGCGAATTATAAAAAAATTCTTAGATAAATTCAAACTACTACATTATTTACAAACTAATCGAATTACACTAATATGTATATAGATTTACTAGTTGTATATTTACAATAATCAACATGAATAAAATAATTAAATGTACATTACTATATGTTTAAATTAGTCTATAATTGATATAATAGAGTTAATATATCAAAAATTTCCTCTGAATTCTATCAAGTTTGATATGTTAAATGCATATTGTGATATTCCTTCTCCTAAATGAAGGAGGGGGAAAAAAGGAAAAATAAATTATAGGAATCTTACAAAAAACAATAACAAAAAGCGGAAAATAATTGCAAAAATACTATTCCTTAAAACTTTTTTCAAAAATATTAAGCGCTTAAAGTTTTTTTTCAAAAATGCCGAAATAATTCAAAATTATTATTTATCCAAGATTTACCCAAAGTTTACCACAAATGAATGAAAATTAAATTTATAAAAGGTTTTTCAAAGATTTACTTAAAGTATACTCAATATTTATCTAATATTTACTAAAAAAAATAATGAAAATTGAATTTATACAAAATTTACTTAAAAATTTATAAAAATTTACCTAAAATTTACTAAAAATTTACCTAAGATTTATCACAAATTAATGAAAATTGAATTTAAAAAGGTTTTTCAAAGATTTACTTAAAGTTTACTTAAATTATACCCAATATTTATCTAATTTTTACTAAAAAAATAATAATGAAAGTTGAATTTACACAAGATTTACTTAAAGATTTATCAATATTTATCAGAAAGTTATTCGAGGTTTACTTAAAATTTATCCAAAATTTACCACAAATTAATGAAAATTGAATTTACAAAAAGTTTTTCGAAGATTTACTTAAAATTTACTTAAATTATACTCAATGTTTACTAAAAAATAATGAAAATTGAATCTACACAATGTTTACTTAAAGATTTACTCGAGATTTACCCGAGATTTGCCCAATATTTATCACAAATTAATGAAAATTAAAGTTACAAAATATTTATCAAAAATTTACTTAAAATTACTCAAGTTATACTCAAGATTTACCTAATATTTATCAGAAAATTAATGAAAATTAAAATTACACAAAGTTTACTCAAGAATTACCCAAAGTTTACATAAAATTTATCCAAAATTTATCCAAAATTTATTCAAAATTTATCCAAGAATCTATTTTAAATTTACCAAAGTAAATAACCTTAATTAAGTTAAGGTTTATCCAAAGTTTAATTTGATAATTAAATTAATTAAATTTAAGTTTACATTTTTTTTCTAATTTATCTAATTAAACAATGATTAAAAATAAATATATATATAAAGATAAATATTGGCCTTGTAAGTTAATAAAATTATTAATTCATATTTAAAATGTGAAAACTGATTATTTTATAACTTAATTAAATAAAAAATATTTTAAATAAACACTAAAAATCTAGTATTTGAAAAAAAAATAGATAAAAATAAAAATACATTAAATAAAAATAAAAACACAAAAAATCTATTGGTAAAATTTAAAAAAACTTTACAGGTAAATGGCGTAAATTTTCCTAAATTCCACCCATTAAAAAGATTCGAACCAAACCCAAAATGACCAACTCATTGTGGTCCGAGCACAAACCCAAAGACCTGACCCATTTGCCATAAGGCCTTAGGTGATCTTTGTTCAAAGAGGCAAGTACACCGAGCAAAACCAAGAATTGAGGCAAATTGATTTTAAAATTTATGAATTTTATAAAATTTATAAATTTTAAATTCATAAATTTTAAAAATTTTATTATTTAGTTTAACTATAAAATATATTGATTAATGAACTTATTTAGTTTAATGACCACAATTCATAGATTTAACAATCAAATTTCAATTTTACCTTTTATTAGATATTAAAAATTTATTATTAATTAAATATATGCAATCAAATCCACCATATGCTTGAAAATAAAATTGACTACTTTAAGAGTTGAAAATAATACAATAATAAAAATATAAAATAATTGAAATTCTCTTTATATCTTATAAGCTAACCTTTGGAACATGAAAAATTATTATAAGTTATAAAACCTAATTATATTACTATAATTTTATTTTTTTTACTAAATTATATTGCTATAAATTAAAAATTATTTTTATTAATAATTTAATACATATTAATAATATGTAAAATAATAATAATAATAATAAATTATTATTTGTCTACTGTAATTTAACATATTACACTAATATCTCATAAGCTTTGAAAAATATACGATTTACTTTATATAATTTGATATAATGCACTAATATCTCCTAAGATTTGAAAATTATATTATTTATTAAATTTTGACATATTGTACTAATATCTTCGTACAAGTTTAATTTGCTAAACTAATACTCCTCTAAACAAAAGAATATTTTTTTTACAAATATATTATATTCTTTTTCAAAACTCAGGAGAGTGCTAATGTATTATATTAAAAAAACAAATCGTATATTTTTTAAATCTCAAAAAAATACTGGTATATCATATCAAACTAAATTAAATAATAATAATAATAATAACAATAATAATAATAAAGTAATTATTTAAAATTAAAAGAGTATTTTTGCTTTTTAAAATTAAAGATAATTTTAGAACATTATTAATTTATCAAAAACAATTTTGGAATAATAAAAAAGCTTGAGAAGAATCTCTCATCCAAAAAAAAATAGTAAATTTTGGACATTGAGAAATTAAATCCTTAAAAAATGGAAAAATTTGATGGATAAAAATTTTTTCAAACATTTTTTAAATAGTCAAATAATGAATTTTAGACAAATCCATAGGTTGTTCAAAATTTCTTATTTAAAATTCATCAATCCAAACATAATTTTTTAAAATCCACCAATCCAAACATAACCTTAGCGACCTTGAAAGTGGCCGGTGCAAAAACAAGGTAAAATGCAAATGAACCATTAGGTTAATACCTTAACATTGCTAAATATAGCAAAAGAATGTTCTTAAAAAGGCAAGCTCTAACGTAAATTTTTCCCTACTTTTTAAACCTTAATTTCCAGGGAAAAAACGATTTTAGTAAAGCAAAGAGAGAGCCCCTACAAGAAACTCATCATGGAGCAAGCCTCTGTGGATCACGCGGGAAAAGTGATGCTTTGCGAATGTTATTCAGACCACAGAATAACATAACCACACGCTCTAACCCAACTCCAAACCCACCATGTGGAGGAGCACCATATCTGCAAAAAGAGCAAGCTATGAATTCCTGTATACAGAAACCATTTCCTTTACTCTAATACTTAAAAATTCCAACAAAAACAACAATATGGAGGTTAATAACATAAATGATATCAATTTTTATCAACATATTGCAAATTGTTATCAAACCTTTTAATTGTTGCAAATTGGTACCAATTTCTGGTTACATAGAATGCTGACATGTTGTCGCATCATTTTTTTTTATCAGAAATTGAATTTAGGTACCACATAGCAACATTTTCAAAAGTTTTGACACCAATTTGCAATAATTAAAAGGTTTGATACCAATTTGCAACATAGTGATAAGAATTGGTACCCTTTATATTATTAACCCCAACAATATGACTATCTGAGTTTGAATGCAAGACCCAAGCGCCATAACCATTACATCCAAGCAAGAAATTGCTACTGCAATACATTGCAAGCTTGCTTGTAGCTTATGACTACGTGTGCAAATGATTAACTAAGTATATAAATTTTGATTCGTGTTATCCTTTGTGAATGAACAAAAATGTATCTAAGCGGTCAAGCACCACTGTAATCACATAGAAGTTCTAGCTTATACTTCCAATTTTCGATTGTCAAAGGATTGAAACATCCAAAGTACTTGAACTTTGAGTGAAAACCAATTTGAGTGCTGCAATTTTAACTTGTTCGCAGTCAACTACATGAAATAGAAATTATTCCAATGAACTGCATTTGGCAGTTTAACCTCAGCAGAACACTGATATGGACATCCCCTTTTCCTCCAAAATTCACAACAATCCTAATTGGACAAGTAAAGAGAATTGATTTAACCAAATGATAACCAACCAAGCACGGATAGCAGGGAAGCACAGACACGGCAAAAACAGTGAGAGATTGCGTGTCCGCGTTAGACACACCACGTGGCATGTTGTTGTCCGGAAACAAGGTCAACGCTTCGGACACAGCTGGGACAAGTGATGGACACGGCAAAAAAAAAAACAAAGAAGTAACCCAGCCGAGAAGCGAGATTCAACGCAGCTCATCACTCATCTGCTACAGGTATGCTCTGTTCTACTAATCTACCATCAATTTCTTGATAATCGCAAGTATATGAATCAATTCTTGTTTTTTAACAATTCAATCCATTTCATTATCTGCACACGCTTCGAAGTTTTAATGGGTTTGCTTTCCATTTCTCAACTTCTCTCATCAATTGATGCCATGCAAAGAAGCGAGAGGAGCCAGAACGCCACCATAAAGAGATTCAAAGCAAGCACACCCAGAAACAGCGTAAGCATAAGGAGCAGAAAGGAGATGATGCATCGGCACCTGCAGATGCAATGGCACCCACAGCCTAAGAACAAAAACTGAATCTTTAAATTAGTATATACACCACAAATTCTAATTTTTTTTTAATTTTGGAAGGGTGATATATAATCCCCTATCTAAAAGACTATTAATTCTCCATTTTAATTTTAATTTAATTACTATATATGTAGTCATCTGATGATTGACTACGCATTCTCCATTTTTATTACATATATTTTTTAAAAATATTATTCAAACTATTAATAAATTTTTATTACATATATTTTTTTAAATATTATTCAAACTACCAACATGGACCTGAGATGTGGGTTTTATCTATATTTTCGTTTTTCCTTTTTCAATGTTGCTTTGTGTTTGATTGGAGTGATTGAGTGCATTGGGAATAGGTTTGAATATGGAATGCAATCATCTTGGGTAGAGAAAATCTGTTAGATACGGAAATGGGTTGTTTAATCGTTATGATTACTTTGAATATTTGTAAGGATAATGTTTGAACATTTATTTTTATTTATCTGAAGATAATATTTGTAAGTATATTTATTTTTTATTATACCGTGTCCGTATCCTAGTTTTTTGGAATTTGCTGTATCCCCCTGTCCCTATGGCCGTGTCCGTGTCCGTACTTCTTAGCGGGATAGTTCCAACAGACACAAGAATACATGCTCATTTAGCTGGAATTATTCTTCCCAAATGAGCATAAATTTCAAAGTACAGGGAGCCCCAGTACATCTGTATCAGCATTCTAATGAGAGTAAATGGTCAAACGCACTATTACTAGGAAATGATATTGGTTAACACTCTTTATTGATTAAAATTTGCGAACTGAAGATAAGAATTTCATCAACATTCAAGCAATGTTATTCCATTCATTGTCTTCCTTAACATATTACCTAACTTCTATGTTCAACCTAATGACCAAACTAATTTCCAAATCCTATTGTGGGAAAAAAAAAATTGTTTGATTAGCCCATTATAAAATGAATAAACAGGAAAATAGATCAAAGAGAATCAAAAGGAGAAAATTGAGAAATCAATACCGGAAAGAATCAATATATGTTGCTATGGTATTGACATCAATACCACATTCCTTTGCACGTTCTTCCAACAATTCTGGTACATGGACACGTTGAGCTCCTGAAATTATTTCCTCGCCTAAAGGAAGATGAGAAAATGATTACAATCTCAACAGAAAGATGAAATTATCTGCTTTCCATAAAATAAAGTAAAAGAAAAGCAGTCTGGAGCACCAATAGATTGCTACACTATTGCCTGTAACCATATCCACATGACAAGGCTTTTTGAAAGAATTCAAGCATTTATGCAATGATTTAAGAATCAACTAGAATTGCCAGATACTAAGAGAAAAACCCAAAATGAAAACAAAACAATGACATTGAGAAAGAACTCCCTCTTACCTCGAATAAAGACATCAAATGAGTTACTGTACTTTGGATCATCATAGCATGGCATCGTGTAGAATGGCCTGACAGCCAAAGGGTATCGACGAAGAATGTAGAATTCAGTGCCATACCTACAATCACAAGCATATATTGGTCTACTTGTTAGTATTAAAAATGACAAAGTTCAGAGCTTTTACACAGTTGAAAAAATCAAATTACTTCTCTAATACTAGCTGGCCTAGTTTCCGCTCTGCTTCTGTATTCAAGTCCCCATACGGATCAACTTCCACCCCTGCTTCCTGTACAAAAAATAAGCCATTGCCATGAACTTGAATTTTACAACTAGCACTGATCCTAGAAAACATAAGCACCATTTATCTATGAGATAAACTACTTGAATTTTGCACAATGGTTTACTTCCAGTAAATGCACTATTACCACCTTGAATTTAATAAGGCATCCCACAAATGTTGAAACTAAGTCTTTCCTCTTCTAGCATCCTTGGCATCAAGAAATAAATGCAGGTAAGGCATAGAAAAATAAGTAAACAAAAATTTCTCCCACCAAAAAGATCATATCAGCCAGAAATTTATATGCTGTCTTAAAGTGGTGAGTAAAGAGGACTTAAAAATTTTTAAATTGACAACCAAGGACTCCAATCAACACAGATACTACAGTTAGGAAAAAGGCCAATATGATAAATTTACATGTACACAAATCAAATCATCTTAATCGACCATAGCTGTCAAATTGAGATTCAAATTAGAATCAAAATCTTCATTTTGTGCATCGAGAAATCATAAGATTTGGTACATCTCAAAATCTATTAAAAAATAATATATTCATGTAAAAGAAACAAAATAATTAAAACATGATGTATTTTGATAAATATGGAGTAAATATGGCCCATTAAGAAAGAGATTGTGCAGCATAAACTACTATTAAACTATAATATAAAAATTAGTGAATGAAAATCTACTGCTATATAATTTCTCTAAATATAATAGTGACAATGCGACATAATAGAAAGTTACAGGCATATGGGACTGCAAAATTCTGCTAAAGACAAGTTAAAATTAAAAAATAATTAAAAAAAAAATCTGGAATAGCTAGCTCTAAAAGAAAGAAAATTTTTAACACAGCTGAAGACATGCAAAACAAAAGGACAGGAAAAGGAAGCACAGGTCAAAATATGAGAGGATTGACTCAGATCTCACACATAGCACCTCAATTTCGCCTCAATTGCTCTTCAAAATAACAGAATGTGAAAGCCATATCTCATTAAAGATGAAATCTTCTCAATTTTTTTCGGGAACAACAGAACATGAAAGGTCCCTGGTTATCTGCAAAAGAAAATGCATGCACAGCAGGTGCATATTTCAATTGTCTAATCTTATCTAGGCATGTGAAAGGTTTTTCCTTTCTTGATGTCATTTCTTGGCCTTTTCATTTTCTAAACCCATTAGCTTTCTATAATTCCTAAACTGAAAGAAGTGTAGGAATCAATTGATTCCTATCAATTCTACCAATTCAGTACCGCATTAGATGGCAGTAACTATTATCCCACTAATTTTTATTCAACCCCCACAATCGAATTGTTTTGTTGGAGGGACAAATCGACTGAATCATGCAATCAAATCATGAATTCTACAATTCCAATTACTATGATCACAGGTACAAAGAATTAAGCAAATGTTTCCTTCATTAGGAATTAGAACTTTCAAATACCATGTAAAATGGCAGGCATCTAACAATCCAATGAAAGGGGTGATGTAAATGTTCATATTGCTCAGTTATGCAGCACACATCTTCAGGAAAAAGGGGAAAGAACATAAGCCAGTGATTGTTTTCCTAGCCCCTTTTATCTCAAGAAATCACATTTTGAGATTTGCTAAAGATCTAGATATCTAATACACATTTTTTCAATATACAAAGATGTTACTTATTATTTAAATATATATATATGTATATATATATATATATGTGTGTGTGTGTGTGTATATATATATATGTATGTATGTCACTAACAGCGTGAGTAAAATCACAGATGCAAGAACAAGTACGTGTTTTTGCAAGTCTATATTCAGTTACCTTGAGCATTTGGATCCCTTCTTCAAATCTTAGACGTAAAGTCTTTCGCAGGTACTGCATAGTGACAAAATCTCAACAATCAGATTTATTTCAAGATTATAGATGTAAAGTTAATTTTAAAAAATCCTACTTATTTATGTTTCCAAGGGGAGATCAAAACTGATTTATGAGCTAATACTAACAAAAAAAAAAAAAAAAATTTGTCTGTAAGTTTTTAATGATATGAGGCTTGAGGCAGCACAACAAAATACTATAGAGAAAGCCATGATTTAAGTTCTCAAAGTTGTATAAACTAGTGACCTTCAGAGGTTCAAATGGATATTGCCTCCGAACTGCCTCAAGCTCCTTCTGGCACCTCTCATTCAAATAATCAAACATAGTGACAAATAACCGATCAACAATATCCATTACCTGCATGAAGAAAACTCAAGTTCACAGTTACACACTGAAGATCAATCAATTCAAGAGCTCATGACAAGCAAATAAAGCAGCCAAAATCCCACCTCAGAATAGTGTTTTTTGATCTCCATTTCAACATCAAGACCAACAAATTCACACAGATGCCTGTGGGTGTACGAGTCCTCTGCTCTGAAAACAGGACCAACCTCATAAACACGCTCTTTATCACCGCAGATGGCCATTTGCTTGTGAAGCTGAGGGGACTGGGCCAAGCATGCTGGCTGCCCTTTGTAGTCCAGCCTAAATACAGCAGCACCACCTTCACTAGAGCCAGCTATCAATTTTGGGGTATGGATTTCATCAAAGCCTTCTGATTCCAAGAATTTCCTAAATATCTGCACATTGATGCAGCTTATTTGAGGTGGATACTCACCAAGTGTACATGTCATAAAGAGGACCAGGCAAGAGAGAGTTAAATTTAAGTCTAACACATAATTATAGAAAATTCATCATAGAAAATTAGAGATCACTAAGAATTTGAGACAATACAGCAGCTCAATAAGTGCAAAACACGTTTCTGTAATAGGGGCTTAATGTAATAAGTGAAACTTATCATAAAGAATACACAACACACACTTATACACGCACACACACCAGAGAGAGGCAGAGAGAATAAAAGCAGTGGGATCCAGAAGTCAAACTAAGAAAATTTAATTTTTCAATTTTTCAGAAGAAATTCTTAATGAACTTTCACGAAGGATCAATTGGCTGACATCAAAAAGAACACAGCAATTACCAAGGTAGTTGACAGCTCATGATTAAGTATCAATAAATAAAATCACAAAGTAGAATCTTGCATCAAAAAACTAGTAACTGGATGTTGGATGGATCTTCAAATGACATAAGATAGAGCATTGAGATGTTTATTCATTTTCAGCTTACAATACAAT
Source organism: Balakata baccata (assembly GCA_949630135.1). Taxonomy (NCBI): domain Eukaryota; kingdom Viridiplantae; phylum Streptophyta; class Magnoliopsida; order Malpighiales; family Euphorbiaceae; genus Balakata; species Balakata baccata. The sequence continues at coordinate 4,624 of CATIWF010016420.1, read as the reverse complement.
CAAAACACACCTAACTAGTTTCCGAAGACCAACACAGCCACTTTCCAATTTGGAGCTACTTTCCATCAAACAAACAGAAAGACTGAGACATTTATGACATTGAAAGAAAAAGATAATAACAGGAATGTCAGGAAATTACAGCAAAAGGATCATCAAAGCTACTAGAACTGTTTGTTGCTCACAACATACAAACTCACTAGCTTCTGTTATTACTCAGAGATAAGATTAGCTCTTTTTTTCTTATATAAATAGATTTATCCACTGTTTTGAAGGGGGGGCAAAAAACCTTTCTACAGACATAAGACAAATATTGCATCCAATACTTCACAAACATGATCATCTATTTCCGAATGAAAAGTTCAAGAATCCTAAAATATCAACTCATAGAACAAAAAATGCAAATATTTAAAGTTGGTTATGTTAGCAATTAAGGGAGAAAGGTAGACAAAATATAAATGAAAGAAAGAAGAACTCACACTCCCAACTTCACTCTGAATATGAAAAATCCCTTGGTTAGCAGGTGTTCGCATGTCCAGAACTCTATAATTAAGACGTGTATCCTGATTAACACGAACATATTGTGTTCCAGCCTGGGCCATTCAAAAAAGTCCAATAAATATAGTTGCAATATAAACATTTTGAAATCAAGTCGTACAAGCTTGGCAGTCAGCCTGTAGAATCAGAAATCCTTACTCAATTTATAATCAAGTAATTGAGGGAGATGATGAAAGAAACCTTTACCTGCAAGCCTTCCTCAATTTCTTTCTCACTCCTAGCTGCATCATCAATATTAATAGGCAGTGTTGGCATAGCTTTGTTAACGCAATAGAGTTTCCGGACTTGAACTTCAACCTGAAAGAAACAAAAAAACAGCTAGTGAAAAATACCAACATCCTAGAGAGTAGTGGCAAGATAAAAAGATTCATTTTCCGTATTAGCAGTAAAAATAGTAATGTTAAGCTCTCCAGAGTTTGTCAATGAACTCAGTCTCTAATCTCCAACTAATCTCATAGCGCCTTCAAATTTTACCGTTCTAGTCAATAAACCAGAAGTTGTATAATCTGTTAAAGAGCATAATCTGATCCTATTTTAACTTTCTTGGTACATTTTAGTAAGAATCATCCATTTCAAAACAAACGGAAGCACAGCATTGCATTTATAGAAACAGATAAACACATAATATGAACCTGCTGTGAAGTGCCCGTAATAGAAGCAGAAGGGACAGAAACCAATCCTTGAACTTCGACAATGGATTCGCGGCTAAGCCCTTTTACGAACTTTAGCATCTGCTCACTGACCAAGTCAGGCTGAACAGTAACAACACATTGCACTGTGAAGCCCTTCTGTCTAAGGACCAGAAACGCCATCTTTTTACCAACTGGCCTTACAGTGTGGGCCCGCCCCCTTATCAAAACCTCCTTATCCTTCAATCCTTCGTTCAGGTCCCCCACTCTAGTCCAATTGCTGAGATCCGCTTCCTCTTTCGACTGCAATTCAGAGAGAGGCACATCACCATAATTGGAAGCCAACGGATCCTCCTTGCCCTCCACTGAAAGCGATGAGGCGGCGGAGGCCAAAACCGCTTCCTGACGGCGGCGTAACTTCTCCTGCTTAGCTGCCTCCTTCTTGGCCGCCTTCTTGCTGATGGTTTTGGTTGAGTCTTCGTTTTCTTGCTCCATGGGTTTGGATAATTCTTCGTCACCTTGCTCCATGGTAGCGTGGTTTTTGTTTTGGCAACTAAGATTAGAATAAATTATAGAAAACCTAATTTGTGCCTTTTAAAGCCTTTCATGGGTGCGCAGTTCGCCCGCCGGCTGCAACTTGAGCTGGTGCTTTCTGGTTACTATCACTATACATTATCAGTTGGGAAATTTTTATTATATTAAAAAAGAACATTTGTTTTCTCGGAAAATACTAATATATTTTATCAAATTTTATAAAATATTAATACAATAAAATAAATTTATAAAAATATTAATTTAATACATTAAATTTTTAAAAAATAAATAATCTGATTTTTAAATATAAAAAAATACTAATATATTATATTAAAGCATTTAAAATAAATTATACATTTTTTTAAATTTTAAAAATACTAATATATTGTATCAATTCATATAAATAAAAATTTTTTCTTATGAAGTACACATGCATTCAGATAAGAGGAATGCTAATGTTAGGTTCGACTGCAGTACACCGGCATACCAATTATTAAATTGATATGCACTTTATTTAAATTGTTCATTAATTTGTAATATAAATCATTCAATAAATATTTTGTTATCGGAACTATTTATTATGCATAGCTATTATAGAGGCATCCTTTTTTATTTTTCCCAAAAAAAATAATTATCTTTTCAAAAATATATTATATATTAATGTGTTTTATATTTTCATTTAATGTATTTTATTATGAATAAATATGAGTTATTTTTTCTTTTTCAATAATGTCTCTAATTAATGTAAAATTATATTAAATAAATATATATTCTTATATTTCTTTCAATATATTTGAAAATATAAAATAAGAGTTTTTTCAATAAGCTTTTTATTTAAATTATGTTTTTTATTTTAAAAATCCAGTTCATAAAAAAAGAGCTCTACATTTTTTATTTTTAAAAATTAAAGTAGATAATGAATTTGACTTTATATTTAGAAAGACAAACTCTACTCTATATTCTATATGTCACTAATATCCTTCTACTTTTTATATATATTCTGTCTTTTTATAGGTATGTTTTCTAAAAATATTTTCTTTTTCTTTACCATAAAAGTAATTTACTTTTATTTTTTTGGTAAATATTAATTTATATGGAATAAAGTAAAAATATAATAAGTCTATTGGACTTACAAATATTTTTTTACTTTCTATATATGCTCTTTATTATACAAAAGATACTCTTAAAAATAAAAAACAATATTGGAGATGTTCTAATTTATGAGAGTGTTTGATATTACTGTTAGTTGTCAAAAATCATATTTAGAATTTATTGAGCTTAATGGACTGAATTTATAAATTATTTTCTTCAAACTTAATTCTGAAAAAATTTCTAATCTTCAAAATAATTTTTAAAATTCAAAAAAATTAAAAATAAATTATCTTTCAAGAAAGAGCTTTTTTCATATGCTTTAAACCCAATAACAAACAGGATTACATAACCTATAAAAATATATCATAGGAGGTAATCAAACCCAAATGAATAGTAAGACCACTCCTGGAAATCGTATTGCTAAAAATTAAGGGTATAAGATGATCATTACCGGTGGAGAAGCCTAATACAATTAACGACTCCTTAAATTTTTAAAATACATATAATAGAATGTAAATTTATATTATTTTTAATATTTACCTCTCTTAAAAAATAGGTACGAGGCAATTAAATAATGTTAAAAAATAAATTTAAATGAGTTATAATTAATTAACTAAAAAATATATATACATAATAAATAAATAAAATTTTGCCTCCCTAATTCAGAGATTTTGGCTCCGCCACTAATCATTACCTCCGTTTTAGTCATCGGGAGACAATAAATCGATAAAATTACTTATGATCATTCATGGCACATTAAACATGCAAATGCACTTTAGCATGCTAAAACTATGCATTAAGGGTATAAGATGATCATTACCAGTGGTAAAGCCACATACAATTAAGAATGAACAATTGTCCCCTTTAATTTTTTAAAATGCATATAATAGTATGCAAATTTATATTATTTTTAATATTTGTCCCTCTGAAAAAAATAGGTATTGGACGATTAAATAATGCTAAAAAAATGAATTTAAATGAATTATAATTAATTAACTGAAATATATATATACATAATACATAAATAAAATTTTGCCTCCCAAATTTGGGGATCTTGGTTCTGCCTCTGATCATTACCTCCGTTTTAGTCATTAGAAGGCAACAAATCGTTAGAATCACCTATGATCATTCATGGCATATTAAACAAACAAAGTTAAAAGGGAATGTAAATTTCAAGATTTCTTCCTAATGAGACTGCGCTTTAGCATGCCATAAAACTTTGAAAACCTCCAAACAAATTCAGTTCATGAAGTAATCCTCATATGAATATGATTAATAAAATAATTTAGCATATGAAGAATGTGGCTTTGAAAATCACAACCAAATCTCCTCCCTTGAAGATGCAATTTTGGCTTTAAAAGAAGCCAACCTCCTCACTACCAACATGATACGGGCAAAAACAATTACTAAAATCGAAATGCAATGAAGCTTTTCAACTTTTGTGGACATCTTTCCATCAAAATCAACAAATTATTATACTTATTAATAATTTTTGTTTTCAACTTAAGTTCAAATAAGGCCTAAAACGTGTCAGAATGGCTAGCCGAAGGGGATCTAGTGTGGCCACTCCAATGCTTTAAGTTAGTGACAGGGAGAGAAAGAGAAGGTATTAAGGAATAAGAGTTGAAGTATAAGAGTTAGCTTAGATTTTACCTAGTGAGCATGGGATTTTATACCCATTCTTTGGGGTCCGATTATATCAAATCACACCTTCTCCTAGCTATAGAATGAGTAGCTGACTCTATATGACCATCTTCCTAGGTAGATTGGACATTTGCTTTGTGTCTCAAGTTATCACCATTTGTCCCCTCTCA
>CATIWF010016385.1:0-21968 GCA_949630135.1 Balakata baccata | reverse complement strand
TCGTAGGATCCCAGGCTCTGATTTTAGGATCCCAAGCTTTGGTTTTCTTATTATCAAGTCATGTGTTGAAGTAAATAAAGAAGAAACAGAAGCTGCTGCTGCATTTTCATTTAGTTGTGATACGGAGTACTTTAATCTGTCAAGCTTTGTAGCGGACCATCCTTTTCTCTTCACTATCCAAGAGGAAAATTCAGAAATAGTCTTGTTCGTTGGAGATATTCTTAATTCATTCTTGGATTCTTGAAACTTAGCTCTGGTTCTTAAAGGTGCTCGGAGTTTTAATTTAATTTGTATGGATATTTTGATCTTCTATTACATAGTCTTGGGTCAATAATATATATGGAGCTCTTAATTATTTATAACTTAGCTTCAGCCCTTTTGAAATAGGTTATTGAACCCGAATCCATAAAGTTCTGACCCGAACCTGGGGTGAATTTTTTTTAATAATTTTTTTCCCTCCGTGCATTGATGCTTAGTATATCTTATCATGCTCTTTGTTCTGCTTTTTGGATTTTGCTTTTTTAATTATTCCTTCAAAGGGTTATTTTATTTTTTAAAATATCCGTAAAGTATTCTCAACAATATTTCATATTTTATTTTCTATTATATTATAAAAAATTTATTTTCTATTTTTGTTTATTTTAAAAATTATATACACTCCAATAATATTCTTTATATCACTCTCCATTTTAATTTTTTTATTAATAAAACTATTTAAAAAATGAAAATAAAAAGTAAAAGATAAAAAAAGAAAGAGAAAAAAGAAAAAAATAATAATAATAAAATATTATTTAAGAGTTTTAGTATATAAAAAAATAAGAAAAGAAATAGAAAGATTGTTGAACGTGGTCTTTTAAGTCTTTTTGGTTTTGTTAATTCTGTGGAGTGCAGACAGTAAATAAAGATAACGACAGCATATTTTGAAGGATAAATATATATTTGGGCCCCTGAATTTTTCAAGTTTATTTTATTAAAAGTTTCAATTTTCTGCAAAGAACGTAGAAGGGCTTGATCATTGATGCCCACATCAAAACTTCAAATCATTGTACGCTTTGGCGTTTTCTAGTTTGGAAAAAATGACGTAAAGTTTTTGTGCCCAACTTACTGCGTATTCACATTAATATGTTTTTATTTTCTATTTATAATAAAAATTAAATTTATCTCATATTTTATTAATATAACAAAAAAGTGTATATAGCTGCTTTTATAGATTGAAATATTGATTAAGCGTAATCATAGTACCAAATAATAATAATGAACTCCAGAAATAGTCAATCGGATAAATTGAATAGTTGGATAATTATATAGACAGGCAACCAAGAAAATATATTGTTGCCTTCAAAAAAAATATATCTTTATTATATTTGAAGGGAAAAAAATGTCATTTAATCATTATTTCAACATGTAAAACCTTCAATAGCAAATAAGAAAAAAAAATATATGTAAATACCCCAAATGCCCTAAAATTAATTTTAGAAATTGAATTTTAAAATAGTTTTAACTTATTTCAACTTATCAAAAAAGATTGAATGAGTTTATATCTCTTATTGGAATAATATATATTATTTTTTTAGAAAAGATAATAAGAATTTTATTTATATTATTATCATCTATCAGAAGATACTGAAAATGGATTTTCAAAAACTATAAAAATTGAAAAAAAAAATCATCAGATTTTCAATAAATAGTTTATTATTACTGTTTCTATTTCTTAGTATGGACAAACTAAATACTCTACACTTGGAGAGCTAGATAGTTGAGAATTAATTTCGATTGGATTTTGCACTATATGAGATAATTCTCAATCTATTATTTTTATACACTTGATCATATAAAAAATAGTATGATACGTATTTTGTAAAAGTTGTAAAATACTGTTTGTTTAGATTTTTTAATCCTAATTTTATAAATAATTATAATTTTATTTCGCTGTGTTTCTATATTATTACTAACAAATACAAGTTAGGATCATGTTGAGGTTGTATCTTACACGAACAAAGTTAATTTCAGCATATAATTTTAATTAATTGATTAAGAATATTTGTGATCTTACCAAAGGGAAAGAAAGAATATTAATTTTTATAAGTGCCAAGTAGAAGTACAAATAGATCAAATTAGCCGAATAAAATCAGGTGAATTATATGGATGATACTTTAATTATATAAAGTGTACCAATTCAATATTTTAAATAATATTTTAATTATAAAATAAAAGTTAAAGTAATTTTATATTATAAATAAACGATTTATATAGTTAAAATACTATCGGAATCAGGCTCATTCTTCTAGCAAAACAGTATTAACTTTATGTAGAACTGAAAACAAAACGGTAGCGTTTGAGCTCAATGTTCTTCATTCAAGAGAAGGGAGGAAAATGTTAAATCAGAAAATGAGGATGGAAAGGAAAAACGACGTCGCTTCTAGGAGGACCGAAGAAAGCAACGCGATTACATCAGTCAGTAAGATTGCACTCAATTACTCATTGATGATAATATTATCAAAAGGACAAGAATAAGGCAACAATATTATATAGAAGATGTCATTTCCTTCATTGAAATCTAAAAAACATACATAGGTCCTAAATTAAAAAACATATAATTAAATAGATTCAGACTTGTATGGTAAATAGATGTCCATAACTTCTCATCCTATTATTTTTTATCTTATATGGTTTATTTTATGATTTAATTTCATAATTAAGTCTTGTAACTCATATGACTTTTGATACGTTCATGTAAGTGTATAAATAGAAACATGATGGAAGAACAATATACAAGAAAATATATTCTACTATTTTCCTCTTTATCATCATTCTCTACAACTTTTTATTTCGTTTCATATATTTTATTTAATTTTATAACACGTTGTCGATACGAATTCTAACAAATATTTTCAAAGTAATTCTAGTATGGTATGTTTCCTTTATGTTTCTTATATAGTCCAATTGATAATGGTGATTTTTTTTTTTAATTGATTTTCGTGGGTTGTTATTCTTTTGTATGTCAGTGGCATTTTAGGTTCGACATTTCTAAATTCTTCATATGAACTTTTATGTCTATGATCTCTTTCTTCCCTCTTATCACATTTAAAAATATGATAAATAGAACCGACCTTGTCTTGTTGTCAAATACTATTTTAGTACTGAGGTAAGTTCAGTAAAATCATCTAAATTATTTCTTGTGCACAATTTCTACTATGATTGGTAATTTTGTCCAAAAAAGGAAAAAAAATTGAAAGTTAATGTTAAGGTTTTCAAAACTTGAATTTTATAATGTTTAGACCTTTTTCTAATTTCCAAGTGTTGGGTGACGAAAGATAAGCAAATCTCTACTTTCATGGGAATTTGCAAGTATTGCAATAAAGCTGTTGTTTAACATATATAGACCTTTTTCATTTTTCATCAAACATTATGAAACATCTAAGATTATTCCTTAGTAACTAATGTGCACCATGACTCCAGTATATTTGCTGATTAATATTTCTCCTGAATTGGATGTTCATGGATCTTAATTGACTTCATTTCTGTAAAATAACTGCATGCTCAACCCTCCTACGTTGGGTCAATACATGAAAGTTTAAATTTTCATGCATATAATATATACATGTAAGTTTCAATATTTATGATTATTTATAACATATAAATATATTATCACTTATAAATACTCATTAAACATGTCTATTTATAAATAAATAAATATTAATTAATATTATAAATTATTCTTTTTAGTGATAATATGTTATTTAAATGAATATTATCAATATTATTAATATGTCTATATATTTGATATAAACATAATCATAGCATACTAAATGGCTAGATGTACTTTTTTTTTTAATTTGATCAATATTTTTGTTATAGTATTTATGACAAATCTTTATAATTTAGAGTTTATGACTTTTGATATTAGTAAAAAATTTTATCATGAATATTGGATGCTAAAATTTATCTAAATATGAATAGTCTTGGTAATACTACCAAAGAATGAAATGAGGCATCGAATCAAGATAAGGCTACAACCTTGATTTTTTTTTTTGTCATCATCATCTTGAAGGATTAAAATATGTTTATCTCACAGTGAAATACCCTCCTATTCTTTGGAACAATTAGAATATTTTGTTAATTAGATATGTACTTGAGTACATCAAAATATTTAGTTGATTTATATCAAGGTTCCGTGAAGGAGAAAAATAAAGTATGCAAAAATAAATTGTGCATACAAATAGAATGACTTGTTTTGATTAATTGGGTAGGATGTACTTAGATGTTGCACATTTTTTTTAATAAGATAATGAAAAGACTGATATATAAAAATACCCAAAATAAAAATAAAGCCTACATATTATGAAAAAAATTTTATGACTAAAATTTTATTTAGTTGTGCTTAAATGCAAAATTTTAATTTATTTGATTATATTATTTTAATATTATTATATATTAAATTTTTGTTATCAAATAATATCTTTTATAATTACGTATTGTAATTTATTTATTTTTTTAAGAATATGGATTTTCCTCAATCATCGAGAAATTCCAATTTTTTATTGATTATTGTATGTCCGTTGGGATAACTGTTAAAAGACCAGTTGTCTATGTTCATATACAAAATGGCCTTACAGAATCATTTATTAAACGCCTCCAATTAATAGCAAGACCATTACTCATAAGAATAAAATTCTACATCTCAGCTTGGGGACATGCTATATTGCATGCAGCAACACTAATACACATTAAGTCAACATCATATCATAAGTTCTCCCGATTACAATTGGCTTATGGTCAGGAGCTAAATATTTTCCATTTATGAATTTTTTGATATGCGATTTATGTTCCTATTGCTCTACTACAACGCACTAAAATAGGACCTCAAAGAAGGTTGGGAATATATGTTATATTTGAATATCCTTCTATCATTAAGTATCTTGAACCGTTGACTAGCAATTTATTTACAGTACGATATGCACATTGTTATTTTAATGAAACAATTTTTCTAACATTAGAGGGAGAAATAAAGTAGTTGGATCATGAATTTATATGGAATGCATCATCTTTAACACATTTAGATCCTTGTACTAATCAATATGAGCAAAAAGTACAAAGAATAATACATTTACAAAATCTGGCAAATCAATTGCCTAATGCATTTACTGACCTTAAAAGAGTGAGAAAACCACATATATCAACTACAAATGCTCCTGCTCGAATTGATGTCCCCATAGGACAACTTACTACAGCTAATGAGTCTAAAATACATCTGAAGCGTGGTAGACCAATTGGTTCTGAAGATAAAATTCCTAGAAAAAAGGAGCGAGTGAACAAGATAACTTAATTAAGGAGGCAGAAACTCTGAAGAAATTCAGGTACCAGAAAATAATAATTATGAAGAGATCTCAATAAGTTGTGTCATTATAAAGAAAAGATGGAACCGAGAGAAAATAGTCGTCAACAACATATTTGCTTATAATGTAACAATTGATAATATGGAGAAAAATGAAGATCTAGAGCCAAAAACAATTGAAGAATGGCAAAATAGATGTGATTGGCTCAAATAGAAAGAAGCAATATATGCTGAATTAAATTCACTTAATAAACGTGAAGTTTTCGGGCCAATGGTTCAAACACCTAAAAGTGTAAAACCCGTCGGATACAAATGGATATTTGTGCGAAAACGAAATAAAAATAACGAAATTGTAAGATATAAAGCAAGACTTGTGGCACAAAGATTTTCACAAAAGCCTAGTATTGATTATGAACAAATTAACATATTCTCCTGTGGTGGATTCAATAAATTTTCGATACCTTATAAGTCCTGCAATCCATGAAAGACTTGATATGTATCTTATGGATGTTGTTACGGCCTATTTATATGGTAATCTTGATAGTGATATCTATATAAAAATCCCTGAAGAATTTAAAATGCCTGAATTACAAAATACAAAATCCCATGATGTTTATTCTATCAAGTTACAAAGAACATTATATGGTCTAAAACAATCGAGATGAATGTAGTACAATCGTCTGAGTAAATATTTATTGAAAGAATAAAAATGATCTTATTTGTTCGTGTGTTTTCATAAAGAAATCAGAATATGGATTTGCTATTATTGCTATATATGTTGGTGATTTAAATATTATTGGAATTCCTGAAGAGCTTGTAAAGACAATTGATTATTTAAAGTATAAGTTTGAAATGAAAAAACTTGGAAAAATAAAATTTTGTCTTGATTTACAAATCAAGCATTTAATTAAGGTCCTTAAAAGATTTTATATGGATAAAGCACATTCACTTATTACACCAATGGTTATGAGGTCACTTGATATGAAAATGGATCATTTTCGACCTCGAAATGATAGATAAAAAATTTTTAGTCCTCAAGTACTATATCTAAGTGCAATTGGTACATTACTATATCTAACTAATACCATACGACCTGATATAACATTTTCGGTAAGTTTATTAGCAAGATATAATTTTTCTCCAATACAAAAACATTGGAATTGAGTTAAAACATATTTTTCGTTATCTCCCATAAACAATTGATTTGTGATTGTTTTATTCAAATAAATCTATATTAAAACTAATTGGTTATGCTGATGTATGATTTTCATTTGATCCACATAAAGTTTAATCTTAAACAAGTTACGTTTTTATGAATGGTGAAACTGTCATTTCATGGAAATCAACAAAACAAACTTTGACTGCAACGTCTTTAAATCATGCTGAAATAATTGCAATTCATGAAGTAAGTCAAGAATGTGTATAATTGACGTAAATGACACAACACATTCGAGAAACAAGCAGTTTATCTATCAACAAAAGAACTCATATAGTATTATATAAAGATAATACAGAATGTATAGCACAGTTAAAAAAATGTTACATTAAAGTAGATCGGACAAAACATATTTCTCTTAAATTCTTCTTCACGCATTATCTTGATAAAAGTGGACAAATCGATGTTCAACAAATTCGATCAAGTGATAATTTGACAGATTTATTCATAAAAGCTTTGTCTACCGTAACATTTGAAAAGTTGGTACAAGATATTGGAATGCGTCGATTTAAAGACTTGAAGTGACATTTTCATGAAAGGGAGAAATACGCGTTGTACTCTTTTCTTTGACTAAGTTTTTGTCCTACTAAATTTTTCTAACAAGGTTTTTAACGAGGCAGTTTTATATGCATATTATACAAGAAATGTACTCTCTTTTTTTTACTAGGTTTTTTCTCCCATTGGATTTTTCCTAGTAAGGATTTAACAAGATATATTTTTGTTAATGAACATCAAAGGAGGGAGTGTTATGAATATTAGTAATGATCAATGGATGTCCATAACTCTCATATCCATAACTTCTCATCCCATTATTTTCTATCTTAATTGTATGGTTTATTTTGTGATTTAATTTTATGTTGTAACTCATATAACTTTTGATGCACTCCGGTAAGTCTATAAATAGAAATATGATAGAAGAACATTATACCAAAAAAAAATATTCTACTACTTTCTCCTTCATCTTCATTTTGTACAACTTTTTCCTTCATTCCATATACTTTATCTAATTTTATAACAAGACTCGATTTATGACTTTATTCATGGATCAAACCAATGATAAAATGTCATATAAACAAGTTAATTATTAATTTATTTATATAATATTTTATCATTAATTCGATCCATAAATAATCAACTATGAACAGGATATTTGTAAAGAAATTTTTAATTAAATTCAATCTATTATATTATCTGTATATTAATTCAATCACTCAGCATAGCTATATTAGTACATAAATGATATTATAAACTGAATTTACCTAAAAATTTCTCATTATCCTTCTTTCATTTGTATTATTTTTTTTTTTTAACATATATATTGGACACCAAACTGGCTATATATTAGGTTTAGCTTGTAAACTCAAAGTTGTCTACTTTCTGTTGGAGCTAGAGCTGCAGCTAAGAGTAGGAAACTGGGACTGAGTGATCCTTCTCAAAGTTTGATAAGTATTATAGTAGAACTCTGAGGGGTCCACATATGTATTGTAGTATAACTCAGAGGGGCCCAGAGATTCTCCAACACTTTCCTCTGGCACTGCTCCTTCCTTAGCTCCCATTTCCTTCTTCAAGTGAATCCTATACTTCTGAAATATAATCACAATAACGTCAATATTACTTTCTGTCATTAATTTTCTACCAAGAAAACAAAATTTATTATATATATATATATATATATATATATATATATATATATATATACATACACTTTCTTTCTTCATTCCATTACCTGCAAATGGCTCTTCACTTGATCATTTGTCAGCCCTTCAACATCCATGATTTCATTGATATGCCTTGGTGTAGCAGCTATTCAACAAGGAAGGATATATAACCATGAAAGAAATTAAAAAGCATGAGTATTCACTGTGTAATTAGATTAGTCTACATATTACATAATTGACTGAATCTATAATTTCTCCAAATAAAATTATGTTTAAAAGGGTAATAAATTGTAAAGAAGTATTAAATTAATCTTTATAAATAGATAATTCAATACAAGATTCGCAAGTAAAAAGGATTCAAGAATGAAAACAATCATGTTCATGTCAAATAATTAAGTAAATCTTGTAAACATACAATTATATGAGATTTATAACGAAATATAAATATATATATATATATGTGTGTATATATATATATATATATATTCAATTATATAAACGAGAACTACCTTTAGGACCTCCAAGAGATTCAATAGCCTTAACAAACTTGCCATGAAGTTCCTTACTCCAAATTTTTTTAGAGACCTTTGGTGCAGTCTTCAATATTGACTTGGATTGCAAACTGAGGGGTTGATGATGATGATGATTATTATTATTCAGCCTCAAGTTCAACCAGTCACTGTCTAAGCCTTCTGCAATCTCCTTACCGGGTCGTCGTTTTGGTTCTGCCGCCTCTGGTGTAGGGTTGCATGGCTGCAAAAATTTACCAGCAAATCACTTTTCATTAACTACTAAAGTGGAAATTGATTGTCCTTTAATTGACAGAAAAATGAATGATAGTTAGCTTGAAGTTTAACCACGATTGCCAATGAATCCTGAATTTGTTTCTCTTGATTTTGTTTCTCCAGTTTTCCTTCATAGGTTCTCCTCCTGATCGTTAGAAACTCCATCAGAAACCTTTCATTAGTCTCATTCTTTTTCATTTTCAACACCTCATACTTCAGGGATTCAATGGCTGCACAATGATCAACGTTAATCATGAAAAACCCATCAAAGAACAAGAAAAAGAAACTATTTTTCTATACCGACAGATAAAAAAAACCCAAAAAAGAAAACTGACAATCCAGTAAGAGCAGCATGAACTGAGGAACTTGGTGCTTAAAGCCATCAGCTCGAGCCAATTCTTGCTTGTGCTGGCGAAGATATCCACTCAACTTCCTCAACCTAAGAGAGAAATTATCAACCTTTGATAGTTCTTTTAAGAAGCTGGTTAAGGTTTCTGGGACATAAGAGAGCTTAAGACTCAGACTCAGATTCAGCTCAACAGAATCACAAGCAGCTGAATCCATTTTTCTCCTTCTCTCCTTTGAAATTATTACTCTCTATTGTCTCTTATGAATAGAGGTGGAGAAATGTTTGGGTTTATATAGAGAAGATTCGAATCCACCATCTAAAAGAAATCAGGTGTACATTTGACAATTCCCATGTCAGAAAATTCTCTTTTTTTTTTTTTACCATTTTTCTTTTTTTTTGTTTCTTTCTTTTTTGCTTTTTCATAGTATTTAAGATTAATTAGTAAGGCATGATTATGTGTGTTTAATTTCCTTTTCCATTAATTCAATCTTATTAAATAATCACTTAATTTACCAATAACTTTTAATCTAGTAAAATATATGAGTCTACTCCTGAATTTAAATTAAGTCAAATCTCTTACAACCAAGGAAAAAAAATTACTCAATTTAAAGTTAAACTTATAATTAAATTTTAATTATCTATGTGAAAATAAAAGTAAATATATTTTTTATAGAATGCACGGAATTATAAACTGACTTAATTAAGTTTTAATCATCAAAGATACTATAGCCTTAGCATAAATAATCCCTAATTGATCCTTTAATATGCTCCTATTTAATTTATCTTATTATCAATAAATATGGATTATCATTTTATTTAATCTTCAATGTACGGACATATTAAAATAAATAGATAAAATTTAAAATTTTAACTATTTTACTTAAGATTTATTAATTTATGTGAAAAATAATTTTCTTTTTATGATTAAAAAAGAAAAATACATTAATTTTATTGCTAACTCATTTAAATCACTGAAGATATAATAGATTTAATTATTAGATTGGTCCAATAAAAAGAAAATTATATTAATTTATATTGGTAACTCATTTAAAATAAAAAAAAACATTGATAGACTTAATATGGATCGGCCAAATAAAAAAAAATACATTGATTTATATTGGTATTTCATTTAAATCATCAAAAACACGATGGACTTAATATGAATCGGCTCAATAAAAAAAGAATACATTGATTTATGTTCGTAACTCATTTAATGGATTGGCCAAAAAAATAACATATATATATATATATATAGTGATAACTAATTTAAATTATTAAAAATATGACATTTTTAATATAGATCGACCAAAATCGACCCTTTTACTTAAATATATCATTTCTAAATAAATATTTAGCCCACTGAATATATAGAGAGAGAATTTAAATCTGTAACCTAAACTTACCATATGGATGTATACATCTATTATTTTCTTTAACAACCCATGACAATGCTTGAAAAACATCAAGAATATGATGTTTTAATGAGGCAAAGTGCCATAATATACATTTAAGTTTTATTTCTTTTATGAAAGTTTGTAAATATACAAACTAGCTTTGTTCAATGTCTAAAATTGCATATTTCCAAGCATTTCAAAAGTGTAATAACCTTATCTATACATACATACATATATGTATAGAGAGAGAGAGATATATATTTACAGTTTTCCATAGAAGGGTGGGTCTACTGCCCCTTTCTTGTTTTTGGTTTTATGCAGGTCCACTATTGCAATTACAATATTACACTTATATATTTTCCATTATTTCTTTAGGCAAGAAAATCTTGAAGCAATTAATTTTGTAGTTTAAATGCAAATCAAAGTAACACGTTGTTGACCATATTATATATTGATTCTTCTCTAGCTCCTTAGAAGTTATATACATAACAAATAGTTGATGCAAATTTGGTTTCAAATATTGTATATCTTTCTTTTCTGTAAATGGTACTTTCTTCAAAATCTTGAAACTAACTCGAAAAAAGAAAGAAAATCCAACAATTAAAACCAACTCTTTTGCTTTTTCAAGAATTGAAAAAGTTGCTTTGTATTATTTCAACCAGAAATTAACTCTCGTTTTGCTTTTGAGATCCGGGTTATAAATATTTTTTTAAAAAAGTTGATCAAGCATAAACATTCTTGAGAAAACTCCAAATTACAACTTACATATACCAAAAATTACTCAATGCAGTGGCGGACTTAAGATCCAAAAAAAATAATAATAATAACCTATTTAGTCTCTTATATTTTTCTCATTTTTCATAACTATCTTGTTTACTCCATAGGAATAAAATTATTTATTTATAATCCTGTATGTATTTTTTTTTTTAAGTTGACCCTCTCGAACTTCCAAATGCGAATCCGCCACTTATGTATAAGTATTAATTATTTTACATTTCAGAAAATCTAATTCTTATTAGAATAAGGTCCAAATTAGGTAAATAGGCAATTGCATGAAGCAAAACAACCCAACTTTAATTCAGGTAATCCCTAAATATTTGTCTTATTTAGGGCTTCTTTTTGAAGGTTTCAAACCTATCATTTCATCAGAAATGAGATTCATTCTTCCAAACTTTTCAAACAAATTTCATTTGTTCAGATTACCTATTGAACAACCGTGGAACCTTGAAATTCAGACAACTTTTTTGCTTATGACAGACAAATGTATTAAAATGACTTTAAGAGAGCTTATGCGGTACACTTATAACTTTAGAACTATTAAATTATCAATTTTTAATCTCAGCATCTCAGTCATTGATAATTAATATATGAGATTAAAAATTGATGATCTAATGATTCTAAAGCACTTGATGTAAATTACATCAAATACACCATAAAATTCCTGTATTTAATAAGTAAAGCGTTAATTTCTAATCATGATTTATGATACTGCAGACAAAGCTAGCACATCGAAATTTCATATCCTTTGCACACTGTTTTTCCTGTTGCTTACATGTCATTTACTTGGCTTACTACCACATGATTCTGAGGACTTTGCAAAAGGGAGAGCAAAAATGACAAGCTGGTTTTAAGCCCCTTTGGCACTGTGTTTGAAAAACATTTTTAGAAAAATTGTATTTTTAATTTTTTTTTTAATTTTGAAAACTGATGTTAATTATAAACAGATAAATAAATATTTTTTCCAAAAATATATTTAAAAAAATAATTTATAAAAAATTTTAAAAAAAATCAATCAATCAAATAAAAAAATTTAAATCTGCTTTCCAAATGTTCAATAACAATCACAAATACCCATTTGCATTTTTCTTTTTCATGATTGATTCTACTTCTACTTTAATTTTTTATTTTCAAATTTTTGGCAATTTTCTTAGCCCATTTTTTGTTTTACAAAATTTATTTGAAATTATCTATAGAAAGACTTTCAACTAAATGTTATTTATAGAATATAATTAATTTTGTGAGATACAAGGAGAAATTTTTAGAACAGTAATATTACATAACCAAACTAATTTATCCGTCATTTACTGTCTCATGCTATTAATTGGAAAGTATTAATATTTTACTGCAGACTTAGCAAATTGAATTTGTTAGCCGGAAAGTACTAATATTTTACTTTAGACAGACGAAAAGAAATACAAAAACAGGCGGAATAAATAGCATTTTTCTTTTCTAAAATATAAAATCTTAATGTATTCAGTATAATTGTTTTACAGTCTAATATGACTTAAATATAACAATTGCCACATTATGCACTCACTGTTAAATTAATAATCCACACACTTGTGAAACAATGACCACAAAGATGAGTATAATTGTATAAATTTCACAAGAATCAAACACATACCAAATTAAGATTGAAAGCCTCTTAAATCAACGGTTATGATCTTGATTTTCAATGATTAAATTTTTATTATACATTAATAATTTTGAAATTGATTCTAACAAAATAGATTTTCAAAAAAAATTTTGAACCTCTCCCTTCAATTCAAGGTTTAATGCTATAGATTCAATTCAAGGTTTAATACTATAGAAACATGCTGAAAGTTATCATCTCACATACACAAAAAGAATTCAAGTCATCATACACTTGAAAACTCAGAGCATAAAGATTTAACTAACAATTAAAGAAAGAAAGCAGTATGTCTCTCTTGATATTATATGATTATCTACTTAATACCAAACATGCAAACATAAACATAAAAGAAACTGCAACTATATGGTAGCATTGTAAGAAACTACCTACACAAAATGCAGGGAGTATCTCAAAGTCTTAAACAACATATAGAAATAAGAGACAGAAGACACGCAACGTTTCTCCCACCGGAAATGAAGATAGTATACCTGCCTCTCATTTTATTAACTTGAAAAATATAAAACTAAATATATGATAAGAGAGGATAACAGACGCCTACTGTTGAAACCTCACCTCCATGCTGAAATAGAACCCAGCCATAGCTAAGCAGAAAATTGGAGACTTCAGTCTATGTTTCCCGGGGCAATGCCATTAGCTCCACTTGGCTCTGCTTCCTTGCCCAGGTAGGACTTCAGCGTCCGCAGGTCATCAGCAATAGCATCAGGATAAGTCCTCCAGTACGACCTATATTTCTGTATCAATAATTAATAGATCAAGATTTTAATGAAGTCAATTGAAAGAGATTTTCCATACACATTAAGAAATCAAATCTACTTCAATTTTTACCGCACCTGAATGAATTTGAACCATCAGTAGTTTTATGATAAAAAAATTTTTTATGGCAAGAATATTTCTTAAAACTGATTCACCTAAAGATTTGATAGCGGCAGGAAAACACAGTCAACTACAAAATTAAACCAAAAATACAATAACTAAATTGATTGAGTTATATTTGCAGATATTATCTCACAGGTGCTAGCCAGTGCATGTAAGAGTTGGGCCAGAGGGATCCCATCGAACATGTGCGCCAACTATAGTTTATGATATACTATATTTGCAAATTAGTTTTCGAGGAAGAAACTTCAATTAATAAAGATACAATTTTCATATAATCCAATAATGGGAAAAAAATAAAAAATAAAAAACCTGCAAATGGCTTTTTACTTGGTTATTTGTCAGCCCATCAACCTGCATCAGGTCTCTTATTTGCTTAGGCGTAGCCGCTGAACCCAACACAACAAAAGATAAACTTATTACATACCGAAAAATAATAATAAATGGGACAATAATGGAGCAAGAGGAGGTATCCAACAGAGAAAATTGCCATAAAATGGAAATTAGACCTTCAGAAATTAATTCCACACAAATAAAATTAATAATTAATAAACTTGACATATTATAATTATAATATCAAATTACCTTCAGGTCCTCCTAGCATATGAAGAGCCACCACAAACCTTGCATGAAGCTCCGGAGTCCATGATCTCCTATTGTTTACCCAAGTAGGCTGTGTCAACGGCCTCCACTTAAAATCCATCATTGTCCTCCTGTTTGCTCTCAGATTCAGATCAATAGGTACTTTTTCTGGCCTTGGTGGAGGATCAAGGAAGAAAATAGCAGTCTAGGATATACAAATATGGTCAATGATAGTTAACATACGTATAAGGTGCTAATAAATTGAAGGAGAAAACACTCACTCAAATTGGATTACTTACATGGTTTGTGGTTGCTTCTTGCCTCTCATCATGATGAGAAGGAGGTTTACTCCATTGTTGCTCATAATCAATCAAAGGATTATTCAAGTCTAACCCCTGTAGCTTTAAGCTCTTATTCTTCTCTGTTGCTGAAGGATCCATTGCAGATTCTACAGCAACATCATGCCCCATACCCTTCTTTATCCTTTTGATTTCCTCTTTCAGTAACTCCATTCCTAAATTATATATAAAAAAAAGTCAAAGATTAATTAACATTCAAAAATCAAAACCATATAAAACAAACCCATAAATCGACGAGGATCTTTGTATCTGAATGTAAACTAATAAGACCAACAAAATTCCTTAAATAAAGAAAAACACCGACCTTCTAATATCGTCAGCCTGCACTGAAGAAGTTCTTGTTTAAAAACACCGACATAAAACAGCTCTTCTTGACACTTGAGAAGATAATCATTCAAAACTAATAGCTTATCCTCATCAGTACTGTCATTTTTCCTTAAATCATTTATTAAGTCAGGCAGGCTTTTTGGCACATAGGATAATTTGAGACCCAAGCAAAGCTCATATGGAATACCATTCAAAAGAGAGGAAGCCATGGTTTCGCAGAATTTCACTATCTGAATAACTGCTCTCTGCTTCTTTTTCCAAAGCCTAAAAGAGAACGATATGCGAATGTGATAGGCAGACTTGTTTGAGAATTATATAGAGGAAAATTGATGATATTTTATTTATTTAAAAATTAAAAAGATGAAAAAAAAATTAAAAAGAATCCTATATATATTTAAAAAACGGCTAATGCATATCCTAAACGACAAATTAGATTACAGATTATGGATTCTTCATGCATTGTCATATTTTGACAATTAAAGTAAGAAATAAAAATAAACATTAAGTTTTACAACTAATTGCCTTATGTATCCATCTCGTGCACTTTCAAGATGGAGTTTTTACTGTTCAAATAAAACCAAATAGTAGCTATTATTTCCACAAGGATTTATGTGACATGGCCTTGATGTTAAAGATCATATGTGGCTTGTAAAATATGGCACAATTTGTTTTAAGTATTTATATACTCTGATATGAGAAATTTAAAGGGTCTTAATCCATACACTTACAACCAAGTAATTATATAGTAATTCTGAAGTTCTCCAGTATCAAAATGAAATTTTCTAGTAGTGATTGTGTAAGATATTTTTGTTATGTAACCTGCTCAAACAGTCCAAATTATATGATTTCATAATTTAGCTATTTTATTAAAAAATAATTTAATTTTGATTTCAACTAACTAAATCAAATGGTTGACAAGTATAAAATTATACAAGTATTCGCTAACAACTATATATAACATTTAAGGATTTTCACTTAAAACTCTCTGAGTAAATCAAGTGAAATGGTAAAATTTTTTGAAGTCAAATTATGCTAACACTCCATTAATGACTTGCTTATTTTGGCAAACACTAAAAAATCACAATCGCCGCATTGTTACAAACTTTCTCCATTAAGTGGTAAGGAAAGGATATACCAAATACCAAAAACAAAGGCACTGAATAAAAAATTGATTCAGCTGTAATTTAAGAAACATAAACATAAATTTAAGATTTCAACATAAAAATCTTAAGTCCCCTAAAATAAGAATAAAAATCTTGAGTCTAAATACGGACAGTAAAAAGGTCAAATAATGAAGCCAAATTATATGAATGCTCTATTAATGGTTTGGTTATTTTGGAAATAGGTTTTAGCATTGCAATTCTCCACATAGTAACAAAGATTATTCAGAATGAGATAATTATAAAAGTTGAAAGGTATAATAAAGAGAATATCACCCAATTATAAATGAAATACGTGTCTAATGTTTTATATGAAGAATCAGAGGATTTAGTGATGCAACTATGACAATATCTTATACCTAAATAATTTTGTCTAAAACTAAGTGTTTTAGCATGCAATTATGATAATGTTTAAGCCTATTTCTTCCAGAGAGTTAGTCATCATAAGAAATTCTCACTCGCCAATAGACAATGCTCTTGCCTAAATATTTCACGAAAAATCAGAGCATTTTGATAGTGCAATTGTTATAATACTTTGTGCTTGACTGACTGTGAAATTGACAATGCTCTAGTGATGTTATTATGACAATGCCTAAAACTATTACTAAAGGAGAAAGATCAAATTCCATAAAATGGAAACTATCACTCACCTATAACTATATGCATGTATAAATAGTTATATGAAAAGTTGGAGCATTTCAGTGAGGCAATTATGATACTACCTCGTGTCTAAATGATTTTGTAAAATATGAAGCATTTATTATAATGTAGTTAGGATAATTCTCAGGCTTATGAATCTTTCTGAATGGATGGAAATGTTTGGTTCCAGGCGTAACTTGTATTTGGGAGGTGAGAAAGAGAAAGGACAATGAGAATAAGAAGAAAGAAATAGCAAGGGACGAGAGCGAGAGAGAGCAGAGAACTAATCTATCACTAACAAACAATTGACCATAAATTCCCAATACAAAGTTAAATATCATAATAAAGAAACTGTTCTCCTGATGGACAAAATATATCTAAATATTTCTCCAAAAAAAATCCAATTATTCTTGTGATGCACTAAGGATAATATCGCACACCTAAATGATTCCTCAAGTGAAGCATTCTTTTCAATTATGTAATTATGATAATGCATCCCTAAAACCCAATTCAAAAGTATAAAAACTGAATGACATAATTTTTTCAAAAAGAAAAATGTCACCCATTGATGAACACAATATATATGTCTTAATATTCTTATGAAAAATCATAGGATTTTAGTGATGCAACTATGATAATATCAACCGTAAGTGATTTCAATAGTGCGTTTGTAGTGAAATTAATTAAAACTATTTCTAAAAGGAAAATTTTGAATGTCGGTAATAAAGAAATGACCTATTGATAAATGACATAAGCATTAACTATTGTATGAAAAATCTACGAATATGGTGATGTAGTTATGATTATACCTTACACCAGTGACCCAAAAAAAAAAAAACCGATTTAAGGCGTATTGATGAGGCAGTAACACCTTTGTTTTTTTTTTAAATATGGAATAGTAAGGTAGCAATGGGTGGAAGAAGTAGGCTGGCTCACTCCAATGCTGGAAAAAAAAACTTGGATGGAAGTTTGATCAATTAATTTAATCAAAAATGAAATTAGCATAAAAAAATCCCATGCTTTTCATGCCAAATGTATCTCATCTCAATATATGGTCCAAATACAAAGTTGATGATACATAGATTTACAATAAATTTTATTTTATCTTTTCCTGATATTAGCTAAAAAAGTTCATAATTGACCTATGTAAACAAAACAATTGCAGGGACTGTATCAAAATTTGGGGCAGAGCTGTTTTTGTTGGTTCAAGTGGTTATATTGCTGCATTTTACACGCTTTTGGAATGATGCATGGGTTGAGAAAGATGAAAGAAATGGTCAGCAAATGTTCATATGTCTCAAAATTATGCCTTTCATAATTACTGTCTGTTTTCTAACCTTTAAATTGCTCTTTTTAGGTATATTGCTTTGTGTGTTGTATCAGTTGTGTGCTACCTTGCAGCATTCATGTTCTATGGCACACTGTTACTATGGTTTAACCATCTAGCCATGACTGTGCCTCAACATCTTCTTCATTGTAATGACCATGATTTTTGCATTTGGTTTATGCTATAATAGCATAACACCTACAATAAGCAAAAGTGTCGTATATTGAGATGATGACAATTTCTAGCTGTTATTTCACAACCAAAAAAAAAATATCATGATATTTCAGCTAGAAGGGCTTAAAATTTTGGGAAATTATTCATATATTTCTAGCATATGGCTACATCTCTCAAACTTCAATTTCAACATATAATTTCTTAAGAACAGCTGCAAATTTTGGTTTCTGCAAAATGGCTGTGCCAACTGCCAAATAGCTGCCATTAGATTGTCAAATAAAGCTATAATTCATCAGTTAAAGTATCATAGAGTGCACTTAGTACTAAAAGCATAATTCTGCTCTTCTTCCACATAACATAGTAACATACGAATTAAGAAATTCAATTGAAAAAGAGCCATTGAAAATATGCATACCTAGAGTCTTGATGCACAAAAGTAAGTTTCAGTACAAGATTAGCCCACACAGTGTATCATAGAAGATGTGCAAGTTTGATCACTTCTGCCAGATGCAAGGTTTGCAGTTGCACCATCAACTGCACTGTCCCCAAAGTAAAAAATATCCATAACAATACCATAGGGTAACTCAAATACACCATCAACTGATCTTAACTCGAACTAGATTTGTCCTTTCAGAACGTACTTCTCTCGAGTCTCACCTCAGATAGATAGTCTACAGCATGATATGGAAGATGGGATAAATAAAAAAAATAAAAAAAATCAATTTTTTGCCTCTTAAGCAATAAATTCAGGATGCCAAAAAGAAAAAAGATTATTCAGGGCATTTAATCCAGTGAAGCTAAATAAAGCCAGAAAGTGTCCAAACTTGAAATCTTAAGCAGCATGTAACTACTAATTTTTCACTTGGAACTGGATAACAAAAGAAAACAAAAACTTCCACACAATTAGTAAATTCAACAAATGCATTAGTTAAGTAAGAATTGAAGAACAAGGTGTATGAGTGAGCATGCAAGCGTGAGAGAGAGGGAGAGAGAGAGAGAGAGGAATGGATTAGTTAATTCATATAGAACAAGAGGCAGGATTAATATGATGAAGAAGAAAATAAGATAATTCATATAGAACAAGAGGCAGGATTAAAGAAATGATGAAGAAGAAAATAAGAAACTCATGAACTTTTACAATATTCATTTTTATGGTTAATACATTTACAATAGAATCTTAACAAACATACTGATGAATTTGGGTTTTAACTAACAATTATGGGAGTATAATATATGATACTTGTTAATGAGAGATATTGTATTTTAACTTTACTATGATAGATCTTGTACAAATCAATATTAGATGAAAGTATAGTATTTGAAAAAACCAATGATTATAAGTGATATTAAGACAATCTTTGAGTAAATCTAGTAACCTAATTAAAGCTGGGGGCACAGACATATATTTATATCCTAGCATTAACTGTAATGGACAACAAGAATATACATAAATTAACAAAATTCTGAATTTTGAGGAATACAAATAGTAAAAATGCAAGGAAAACTTACACCCTTCCACAACTTCATTAACTTGACCCGACTTATTTTGAATTTCTACCAATAAACTGTGAATTTTGAAACCTCACCTTCTCATTCTCTTCCAGATTGTTTGGCCTTAGCAGATATTGCACACAAATTTCTAATATCTGAGTTTTTAGTTTTAGCAATATATGCAATTTTCTGTTGCAGTAAAGTTCCTTTATATCGTAGCAACACTTTTATGGTTTTGGGCATAACCAAGGAGTCCTTGAATTTTGACTTTACGAAGTTCCAAGATTTACATTAACTCTTACGTGATTCTCTCTACAGGTAGCAGCAATATTCAAAACCATTCCAATAAAGGACTAAGCACAATCAGAGCCTAATTCTGCATCAGAGTGACATGCACAGCCCAAGCAAACAAAGCCTCAATAATGGAGCAGAACACTGGCCTGCACCTTGGAGTCATCATAATACAACTCGGTTCCATTCAAATTTCAAACTAACAGCTTAGAAATTGCAGGAGAGGTTTTTTATACCTTCAATTATGCATAAAACCAGAGTTTGATAGTAAATTTCTCATGTTGTGATGATATTTAACTGTTAAGCCCTTGATACTTTCAAAGCTCTACTGCTATCAGTTCATGTTTGAGTCTGATAAACTTTTTTATTTTTTAGGCTACATTTTCATACTCCAAAATCAAAAATAGAAGATGAAATAAAAGTTAACAAGATGAAATGATTAAAGATCAAAATGAAGATTAAATGCAGTCTGGAGAGTTGCAAAATGAAGATTTCAATTCTCAGTACTACTCACTCAATGAGCTGGATACCTTTAACTAATTAAATAATTTTATCTTGCTTATTGTATTTTATCTGTCTATATAATTTGGAACTAATTAATATGCAATTTTATTTAGGGATGTTCTAATTTAATTATCAGTTTTGTTTCCATTTATAATTCCTAATGTTATAATTAGTTCTGTAATTCAATTCAGTCTAAACCATCAAATAATTGAAAAACATGGAACTTCAAGATCAATTTCAATCTTTGAACCTAACAAACGAGATACAGACCAGAGAGCAGATGGGACAAGTTTAAATCTTCCATCAGTATTCCATAATCTATTTAGTTAAAAGTTTTTTAAGCATAAATAATGCAATAAATCTAGAAGCAAATAAACATATTAAAGAGACGAGGAGAAGCGAGAACAGATAAGCTAAGGGTCCAAAATTCAGTTGAACTATACCTCACTAGCTTTTCAATCGAAAAGCGATGCCAATGAACTCTCTCAGCTCGGATCCGCACGGTTTCTCATCCTTTACCTCGGGCGGATTTTAAGCACAACTTCCATAATCGTCAACATCACTAAGTAGTTCAAGAATTCTGTGGCATTGCTCGATCACGGCGTTTCCTTCGAGTGATTCACAATCATAGCAACTAAATCATAAGAACTTCAGTTTCCCTATCATTTTTATGTGAAAAATATGAAAATCAACAAGGACATTTGCCAAAAATCAAATAAAATAAAGAAGTCTTGCCAAATTACAGAAAAATGAACAATCTGAAATTCGGCTAAAAATTTACCTTGCTTTGGCAACAATGGCAGAAACCC
This sequence comes from Balakata baccata, assembly GCA_949630135.1. NCBI lineage: Eukaryota > Viridiplantae > Streptophyta > Magnoliopsida > Malpighiales > Euphorbiaceae > Balakata > Balakata baccata. Next base: position 261 of record CATIWF010016385.1, on the reverse strand, counting down.
AGTAAACTCTAGCAAGAGCATGAGAGAAAACTTCAACTCTCTCATCGAAGAATCGTAAGAACAAGAGAAAATGAAGAGAGAGAGGGAGGAAGAGAGCGCGCGAGATAACAAACGCCAAAAGCGAAAAAGCAATTTACGGGTTGTTTGGTTTTAGGGGGTACTAATTTTTTAGTATATACGGTTTAAACGGTCGTATGTTTAGACATACGGATACATTAGAGGTTAATATATAAATGATACCAAATTTGTATTAAAATTTTT
>CATIWF010016362.1:0-47985 GCA_949630135.1 Balakata baccata | reverse complement strand
CATATCATGGACTTTCATTAATCAGTTTAAGATCTATATCAATTCATATGCAAATGAATACTAATATAATGAAAGAATGTCTTTATGAATGTGTACACTAAGTGCTTAAGGCGATTGCCTTTTGGGCACATCTCTAACAACACTGTCCATTTAATCTGGTCAAAACAAAACGAAAATGAATCAAATGAAATGTTTACATGATTTAATATCATTTATATTCATATGATATTGATAAATAGAATAACATATAAAATGTGTATGAATGACGATTATTACATGTAATTGTGAATTGCTTGGTACTTTAAAAAACTTTTGATGATTATTCTCACTGAGTTACAACTCAACAAATTGCATCACTTTTCAAGTAGAGAAGAATAGCTAGTTCATTTTGAAAGGTGAATATAGACGTTATGGATCAAAAGTTATTGGCCAAGCCTCACCAATCTTTCTCCTTACATTTCATATGTATAGAGACATGTTTTCTATGTTTTGGATTGTCTATTTGCATATGTATAAATATAGTGAATATGCAATGATGTGTGTGTGTTTGTGTGTGTGTGTGTAGTTAAGCTGTGAAGCCTTGCTGAATTATTAATTGTTGCAAAGTGATACTATGTTATGATGATGGAAACAAAAAAACATATATATCTCTCACTATAAACATGATGCTATTTTATTACTGTGCAATATATGATAACATAATACAAGTATAAGTAATATTTAAATGTATAAGTTGTTACATTAATAGCTAGGAAAGTTAATTTGAGTATGTTAATATGTACTAGTCATTAAATAGGCACGTATGTGTTAGTTATGCTTTAAGTGCAAATGGTATGTGTTTACTCGAGTTGCTTGGGCATGGTTGTCAACCTTGAATATATTGATTTAAGTTATGAAAATTTGAGTATGGTTAGGTTAATATTACATATATGTATCTAATATGTGTTAAAGAAGAGTTTATAGCTTGAAATTTGGGTAAAAATTCGACTAAGGCTAAGTGTTTGGCCTTCACTACCAGGACAAGGAGTCACGGCTGTGAAGACATTATTCACAGCAAAAAACGAACTTTGTTTTAATGATGTATTATCATGTCTGAGACATGCCAATCATTCCCATATGGTTAGATATGATGTTATACAACATGAAAACATATTTGTGAGCCTAAAAATGCTTTGATAATATGATTATATGATATGCATATTGATTGAATCATAAGAGATTGAGATAAAAATGAAATGATACAATGTTATAAATGTCCATTTCTCAACCTGTGGACTACTTTATTGATAACTTGAAATTGTTGTGGGATGAAGGTGTACTGGTGTATGATGTATATACTGAAAGTATGTTTAACTTACATGTCATGATATTTTACACCATAAATGATTTTTTGGCTTACGATAACTTATCTAGATATACTATGAAAGGTGCAAAAGCGTGTTCAATTTGTGAAGACAACACATTGGACCAACGTTTAAATCATTGCAAGAAAAATATTTATATGAGTCACCAGACATTTTTGCCTCCTAACCACACTTATCATAAGAAAAAGAAGCCCTTCAATGGACAAACTGAGATGTGAATAGCTCGAATGCCATTAATTAGAAAGCAAGTATATGAATGAGTTAGAGATTTGAAAAATGTATTTGGCAAACCTTATCAATCTTTTAAAAATGGCCCTTTGAAGAAAAGATCTGTATTTTGGGATCTTCCATATTGGAAATATTTGCTGGTTCGACATTGTATTGATGGTATGCATGTGGAAAAAAATGTTTGTGATACTATAATAGGCACATTGTTAAACATATCGGGAAAAACAAAAGATGGTATAAAAGTTAGAAAGGACATGTTAAAAATGGGCATACGGATGGAATTAGCACTGCAAAATACAGGGAAGTGGACATATCTTTCCCTAGCCTGCTATGCGCTTTCTAGAAAAGAGAAAACAAGCTTATGTGAGTGTCTTTTATGGTGTTAAGGTTCCACATAGTTATTCCTTGAATATAAAAAGTCTTATTTCTATGAAAGAATTGAAGTTGGTAGGTATGAAATCTCAAGATTGTCATGTTTTGATGCAATAATTCTTATCGGTTGTAATTCGAGACATTCTACTAAAACATGTGAGGAATGTTATTATAAGACTTTGTTTTCTCTTAAATGCAATAAGTTCTAAGGTGGTTGATCCTAAAATGTTGGATGAGTTGCAGGCTAATATTGTCGTTACTCTATGTCAGTTTGAAATGTATTTTCCATTTTCATTTTTTGACATAATGATGCATTTGGTTGTTCATCTTGTGAGAGAAATTAAATTATATGGTCTGGTGTATTTGAGATATATATATCATTTTGAGAAATTCATGGGTATCTTAAAAATGTATGTAAGGAACCGTTATCGACCTGAAGTTAGTATTATTGAAAGTTACTCAATTAAGAAGGGTATCGAGTTTTGCACTTACTTATTAGGTGTTGAACCTATTAGAATTCCTAAATCTTGTCATGAGGGAAGGCTGAGAGGTAAAGGAACAATTGGAATTAAAATGGCTTTACTTGATGCTCAAATGCATGATAAAGCACACATCATTGTATTGCACCACCTTACTGAGGTGCTTCCATACTTAGCAGAGCATATGGCCTTTTTTATGATGTTTGAATCTTTTCAAAGGTGAGATATGGTTAACAAATGAACACAATCATTCTTTTATTGGATGGTTTAAAGACTGAGTGATACGCCAATTGTCAAAAGTGCTAGATAAAGTAACTGATACCATAAAATTGTTAGCATATAACCCTGGGATGTGCATATAGTTTTATGAAGAATATGATATCAACATATATACATTCTACATTAAGCGTCAAGATGACAAAAGCACAATGCAAAATAGTAGAGTTACTTTGATAACTTCATCAAGAGAATTTGTTAGTTATAAAAACTACAGTCCAATTGATGCTACGATGTCATATTAGGGAGTAGTTGAAGACATTTGAGAGCTGGACTTCAAGAAATTTAGTGTTCCTCTTTTCCGATGTAAATGGATTGAAAATTAACGCGATGTACAAGTAGATGAGCTATGATTCACATTAGTCGATTTTAGTTGGTTAAATTATAAATATGATCCTTTCATTCTTGCTTCACAGGCCAAACAAGTATTTTATATTATTGACCATGAGGATAGTAAATGGTCTATTGTTCTTCAAGATAATAGATGTATTGTTGGTATTAGTGATGTGGTAGATGAGAAAGAGTATGATTAGTTTGATAAAACTCCCCCATTTTCCATTGCGCTACCTATGGCAGTTGGTGAAGATATTTTAGGTACAAATCACATGCATGTTGATCATACTGAAGGCTTATGGATCGCAAATCGCCAATAATTCATATAAATATCTCCATGTTATGTTTTTTTATTTGTAATATGATTAATATGGTTTAGAATAATAATTAACTACTACTTGTTATAGTTTTCTTATTTCTCATTCAAATAGAATGCTTTTATATTATATTATACTAAAAGGTTTTTTTTATCTTGCTTATGTTGTAGGAAATCCAATAGGACCAAATGCTTTGTCATTTAGTTACTATGTTGGGGTGGTGGCACGTACCCAAGTAAAGATCACTCTCAAAAGCTGGAATCATGTTGATAAGGGTCTTAAGGATATAATGTGGGACGATATCAGGGTTAGTTACTGTCTGTAAAATTTTTTAACAAACTTGAAATAAATGCATTTACTGTTTGTGAAAATAATAAATCTTAATTGTTTTTTTTCAGATACAGTTTAATATTAAGGATACTATAGATAATAAAACTCATGTATTGAGAAGTGCAGGAAAGAAATAGAAGGATTTCAAATACCGATTGTGTAAAAATTATATAATTGAGAATCCCAAGCAGAAGACATCAATGGAGAAATATAACTCTATCACTACTGAGGATTGGGAGGAGTTTCAATTGGCACATAAAACACAAGAATATGAGGTACTAATTAAAGTGGAATGCAATTTAAAGCTACAATTTAATCGATTTCATGTCACTTCCTTATTTATGTATTTATTCAATCTAATGTTACTGGCTTTTTCCTTTATTCATGTTTTTGTTAACAGCAAATGAGGGAAAAAAATAAGTCAAAGGCAACCAAAAGCAAGCATCCACATTACTTAGGTTGCACAGGCTACTTTGGTAAAGGGCCCATTTGGATGGCCGAGGATTCACTTCTTTCTATTTATCATCATTGATGGTCTCCGATGTAACCTCAACATATGATAGGAGTCTCGACTGGATTAGAGCTAGGACAAAAAAGACCGACCAAAAAATTATACAATCTCAGTTGAAAAGACCAGAGAGGTGGCACAAAATACAAATCTAACATATATAAATAAATATGTAATGAGGTTGTAAATTTCATGTAAGATGAAATTAAAATGGTTATATTACTGTGCATGATATATGTTTTATGATGAGATAAGATATATGATACACATGCAGATATTTGAGATTGGTTTTTAATATTTATATGGTGAACAGGAGGCATTATGAGAGGAAGTAGCGCAAGTTAAATGGATACTGGATAAGCCTGATAACATATTGATATGTGCAATTGGCAAACATGAACATTCAGGCATTGTTCACGTTGTTGGCAGTGTGGCGATTATTAGGTCATTTTTTGGTAAACAAGGACAGAAGAAACAATCTATCTCCATCTCAGTAGAAGAAATCAAGGCTGATATGAGGGCCGAATTCGAGGCTAAAATGGCAGCTCAACAAGAATTATTTCAGTCCCAGCAAACAACATTACAAAAACAAATATCGATACTTCAAAGCATGCTTCTTCTACAACATGGGACTAACAACTCCTCTCAATTTGTCCTCGAGATAGAGGTGGAGACGGGTCCTTCACATGGTGTCCCAATGCCGAGTAGCTACCACTTTGCTTACCCACCATTTCTAATAGGAGAAATACAAGTAAAAGTTTTGAATTTCATTATCACCATTTCAACTTTCGTTTCCACGTAAACTAACCCTTATAATTATACTTTAAGAGTTGCTAATGTTGTTTTCATGATTTTATAGGCAAATACATCATGCCAGCTTACTCTTAAAATTAAAGGTGATATGGTGATTATGGTGAGGGGTACGATTTATCCATCCCTAACTGGTTCTTTGATTCACGGTGTACCATTACTGCTTGGTCATATGAGGGTATTTGTGGATTTTTTATTTCCTGAATACGAACAAGAATAGTTCCCCGTTCTGACATATGAAGTTGAAACAGTTGGGCTTGTACATGACATTGTTCTTCAATGGCCACAATATCTCATGCTCCTTCGAGAAGTAACAATTCTTCTTTCATTTAATAATACAAACACTTATTGCTTAATTTTCATTTATATAGTAATACTATAATATATTAATAATTAATCGGAAAATAAATCGCAACTATCAAAAAAGGCTCCATTGGATATATAAAGTAGCAGTTTATCAAAAGGATCAACTACAATGAAACGTTCAACTTTGGTTAGTGAGAAATTTCTAGCAACTTTGAGTGGCAATATGCTATACAGGCATGACTTTGTTGTCATACTTGGAGCTTGACACATTTTTTAAATTTCTCCTCCGTTCACATATTTAGGCATTCGCCAAATACTATGCGTGAGATAATGATAGGACTGGAAGATATCGCTCAACTCCTAATTATGGATATGCTTGATATCTCGGTCATTCGTATATTTACGATATAAGATAAATCTATATTTTTCTCATTCGTAAGATCAAACTGCTATATTCAAATATAATATTAATTTAGGTTGAATTTATGAATTGTGCATATAGGTGTCTTCATAAATGGTGCCTTCATAAATTGTGCATTTAGTCATCTATATCTATTGGTTTTCTTTGTCCGTATATGCTATCATTGATAAATACACCTGAGACCGAAAAGGCGTAGAATTATATGGTATATGCCATGTTAGCACAGAAAGATAAAAAATTTATCCTATTACCTTGCATTGAAAAGTAAGATAGAATTTGAATTCGTCGATTTTTTGCTTAACTTTTTATTCTTACATTTCTTATTCATTAAAATATATTTTTTATATCTATAGTGTACATTGGATGTTGATCGTCTTCTATTGTGAACGGTCGGAGATCTTTTTTATGGATCCTCTCGACAATGCTGATAGAGTCATACCTGTAAAAAAGCCCATAGCCATGTAAATTATATTACTAGCTAATAACTTATATATATATATATATATATAGTGCATGCTTTTACATAAACTTATTTTTCTAGGGTATATAGATTTGTATCGTGCACAAGGTAGGAAATGTTTAAGCAACATACTAAGTTGGAATCTCATTACGGTATTTCTCATTGTTTCTATTTTCTAGTTAGGTTGAAGTACTTTTTTTTTTAATTATTTGGTTAAATGATACTTTATTTCTTTTTCTAAAGTGTCCAAAATAAATTAGTAATACTGAATGTGGATACTACGTAATGAGGTACATGTATGAAATTTTGACTCAACATCGCATGGAGAATACATTGCATAAGGTATCCAAATTAATTTATTTTACCTATGATAAATAACTCATGTAATTATTATCATGTTTTTTTATTTGCATTTTCTTTCTTTGTAGATTTTTAATGTCGGACCATATACTTAAGAGAATATAGATGATATTCGATAAATATGGTCTGATTTCTTTGTAAGTACTGTATATAAATTTCTAATATTTTAGATTGTAGATATTAAATGCTGAGTACATTTATGAATTGTGTGTGTATATATGAATATTGTTGAGTATAGATTTATATAAATTGAGTATTTATAGATTGTTATTGTTAATGAGAATATGTAGATGAATAATATAAATTTGGATCATATTGAATAATTAGGAATATATAGATGACTTTTGTGTTGTGCTTGTATCTATTTGAGAGAGTTTGAGTATTTATGGATTTTGTTACTTATAATGAGAATATATAGATGAATGTTATAAATTTGGATCATATTGAATAATTCGGAATATATAAATAGCTTAAGTGTTATACTTGTATCTATTTGAGGCCGCTAGTCAACTACAGATTTACATGTTAATTTCTGTAAATATAATACTGAAAAATTAAAAAAATATATATTTTTTATTACTGTTGTAAGAAAAGTTATATGTATTTGATATTTCATTTATAACTGATGTAACGAAAGTTATATGCATTTGATATATTTTTTTGTGGATATTATAAAGAAAATGAGACGCTTTTTTCAAAAAACCTTTTTGTGATTTTATTATAATTTTTTAAAATTTTTAATATATAGTATGTAGAAGTTGCACACAATTACCCATCAGAAAGCATCTTTTTCACCATTACGGTACTGCCACGGCTTTTTCAATCTCTTTCTTAAACTAATTAGTTTTTTTTTTATAATCTATATTATATTTTTACTTTCTGAAAATAATTCTGATCGAATCACAATTAAATTTTTTTAATCATTTAAAAAAATATATTTAGTAAAATAAAAATGCAAGAGCTATTTTTAATAAATTCAATTTGTTTTATCAATTAATTGAAGAATAACCGTTATATTGTTTTTACCCTTTTCAAATATTATTTTTTATTAATAAAAAAATCTAACCCAGAGCTATTTTTAACAAATTTTCATAATCCTCAAATTATTAAACTAATTATTATTATTATTATTTAGTTTTTACCCTTTTCAAATATTATGCATTATAAATAAAAAAGGGAAAAACTCTGAGGATCAAATAATAATTTTCCCATATAAAAAATCTATCACTACTATGGCCTTCTTTCTTTAATCCGGCATCCTTTTTTTTCATTTTCACTGCTCTGTTTCTCTTCTTCCTCCATTCAAGCTTCACATAAATTGGAAGCTGAAGCATAATTCCAATAGAATTGATGCTCATATTGCTGTGAATCGAGAAATAAAACAAAAAAGATGAAGAGAGATCATCAAGAAAGCGTTGGTGGCGGTGGTGGTGGTGGTGGTGGCGGTGGGGGCAAAGGGCAGCCCTCTTCTATGGCGAAAGGAAAAATTTGGGAAGAAGAGCAAGATGGTGCAGGTATGGATGAATTGCTTGCTGTTTTGGGTTACAAGGTTCGATCTTCTGATATGGCACATGTAGCTCAGAAGCTTGAACAGCTTGAAATGGTGATGGGTACTGCTCAAGAAGACGGGATTTCACTGCTTTCTGATACCGTACATTATAATCCCTCTGATCTCTCTAGTTGGGTTCAGAGTATGCTCTCTGAGCTTAATCCACCCACTGGACTTGATGATTCTGTTTTTGGTACTTCTGAGCTTAATCCTCAATCGCACCAATCGGGTCTTTTCAATGACGTTTCGGAATATGATCTCCGAGCAATTCCCGGTGTGGTGGCTTACCCACCGGAGGAAAATAGCAGGAAGAAAATGAAATCCTCAACGGGGTCTGATACAGCTGATTCGAATCTGAAAACTCCTTCATTAGGTTCAACTTCTGCCTCGCCGTCGCGGGCGGTGGTGCTAATCGAATCGCAGGAGACCGGAGTCCGCCTAGTGCATACGCTATTGGCTTGTGCTGAAGCAATTCAACAAGAAAATTTAAAAGTCGCCGAGGCACTCGTTAAACACATTGGCTTACTTGCTGCATCTCAAGCCAGTGCTATGAGGAAAGTGGCGACTTACTTCGCCGAAGCTTTAGCTCGTCGAATTTACAAAACCTACCCTCAAGAATCCCTCCTGGATCCTTCTTATTCCGATGCTTTAGAGATGCATTTCTACGAGATTTGCCCTTATCTCAAATTCGCCCATTTTACTGCTAATCAAGCCATTCTTGAAGCTTTTGGTACTGCAAACAGAGTTCATGTCATTGATTTCGGTCTCAAACAGGGAATGCAGTGGCCGGCCCTAATGCAAGCTCTCGCTTTGCGTCCTGGTGGTCCTCCCACTTTCCGGTTAACCGGAATCGGCCCTCCGCAGCCCAATAACACCGATACTTTGCAGCAGGTGGGGTGGAAGCTAGGTCAGTTAGCTGAAACTATTGGGGTGGAATTCGAATTTCGCGGTTTCGTCGCTAATAGTTTAGCAGATCTTCAACCAGAAATTCTCGACCTCCTCCCTCCGGAGCTGGAGACGGTGGCTGTCAACTCCGTATTCGAGCTCCACCGCCTCCTGGCTCGACCTGGTGGGATCGATAAAGTTTTTTCATCTATTAAGGCTATGAAGCCTAAAATTGTCACCATTGTGGAGCAAGAAGTTAACCACAACGGTCCGGTTTTTCAAGATCGGTTCACTGAAGCGTTGCATTATTACTCGAGTTTGTTTGACTCGTTAGAAGGATCCGGGGTAGCACTTCCGAGTCAAGATCTGGTCATGTCCGAGTTGTATTTAGGAAGGCAGATTTGCAACGTTGTGGCTTGTGAAGGGACTGATCGAGCTGAGCGGCACGAAACTCTGAATCATTGGCGAACTCGACTTGAATCAGCTGGGTTCGACCCAGTTCATCTCGGTTCGAACGCGTTTAAACAAGCTAGTATGCTATTAGCTCTGTTTGCAGGTGGTGATGGGTACAGAGTGGAGGAAAATAATGGGTGTCTTTTGCTTGGATGGCATACTAGACCGCTTATAGCTACCTCAGCGTGGAAACTCGGCAGTACACAGTGAGTCAACTCAGCTCAGTTACTGGGTTGGAATTAACGAGCAAGTGAGTCTTGATATATCTTTCGGGGGATGAGGGAGTAAGAGGATAAAAGTAAAAGGCAATTCAGTTGTGTAATTTCTCAAGTCTTTTTAACACCTCTTGCATGTTTTATTTTATTTTATTTTATGTTTTTTTTTTACTTGATGTAATCCTAGAATTTTTTATTTTATTTTATTTTTTGGTCAATGAGGGTCTTTATCTATATGTTAACTTTCAGAATAAGTTGGAACTTGGAACTCTCTTAAAGGAAAATAAGCTTTGGGATATAACCTCATTTCATTAAAAAATTATGGTGATTAAAACTAATATTAGATTTGAGCTTGGCTTGATTAAAAAATTCGAAATTTGATCTCGACTAGAACTTGTTCGAGTTTTTTAGTTTTTCGAAATTCGATTGAGAAAATATTTAAGCTATTCGAAATCGAATCAGTTAAAAAATTTAATAGATAGTGTATTTGATTCAACTCGACTGTATTTAGGTCGAATATTTTTAAATACTAGGAGAATAAAAGTAATTTGATAAGTAAAAAAAATTAGAAAAAAATTAGTTATTCGATTAGGTTCGTGAACCTGCAAGTTGTGTATTGTAAAACTCAAATTATACTCAATAAACTATTCGAACTACTCACGTTCAATTCGATTAATTTCAAGTTAAATTTAAATATTTTGAGTCGAGCCCAAAGAATTAGACTCATTTACACTCTTAATTAGGATTAATAAAAACTATAAGTTCTCAAATTTGAATCTTTATCTAACTCTTTTATAAAAAATAAAAATTCTCTTCATTTTATATGTCCCAATAGTTTATATGGCCTGCAAAATTTGTACTTGCTTGACTTGAATCTACCCATTGTATGGAATCTCTTCTAATCTTATTTCAATTTTAATATTTAATTAATAATATTTTTTATTTTTACATATGGATTCTACGTTATTCTAATTCTAATTATAATAACTTTCATGCTTGTTTTAATTTTTTTTATTTAGAAAAAACAATGACATGGACTTTTACATGATTTGATTTGAAATGAAGTGATTGCCTTTATTTTTTTTAATGAACATTATATTACCATGAAAATTGCTTCCAACTAGAGTGATGATAAGGATGATAACGATTGCATATTATGATTAATAAATAAATAAATCATTTCTATAATGTGAACCCATTAGTAGTTTTTTTTATTTAATTTAGGTTGTGCAAACAATTCAGATGATTTTTCAAGTTGTCTGCCTTTAGTCATTACCATGGACGGCCCGTCAACCCAATATGCACTTTACATTGTCCCTACAATTCCCATTATATGAAAATGATGTGATTACCTCTGATTTTTCAATTTTAATTACGTTAATTAGGGGAATAGGAGTAAAGCGAAAGAAGAAACGCTACTTAAAAGGGTGACTTTGATATTCCCAAGATGTGAAATTTCGGAAGATATGAAGTTTAAGTCTATTTGCCACCATTTAACAATATTAGTAGAAGTTTATTATCGTTATAAAGAATATAAAGAATGAATAATTAACTCCTATTAGAAGTTTAAGTCTATTTGTCACCATTTAATAATATTGGTAAAAGTTTATTACCCAAGAATGCAAAGAATAAATAATTAACTCCTATTCTTAGCTTACAATCCACTAAGTTTTTTAATTAACGAAAAAAGAAAAGAAGAAGTAGATTAAGTGGGAATTAATTTGATTCAAGAGTTTTGGATAATTGATAGTTGTTTCACACTTAGAATGATAAGGGATGGAATACTTGTAAAAATTATTTTATTTGTTCTCAAATTTGCTTAATTTTGAATTATCTATTAGGGTATTTCTAACAGTTTCGTTATTTCACTATTTAATTTTATATTTAAAAGTTTTATAATATCCAACTGACTTATTATTTTTTCCGTACTTATCTCACTCAATAAAATTCAGACACACTCTCCTCAAATATAAAGAGCAAAATTGATTCTGTAAATGTCTCTTTGTAAATTTTTTATCATTGTCTATTTTCTTCTTTCTTTTTTTTTTAATCTCTCACTCTCTCTAATTCATTTTTTTCTAAATAGTTTTATTAATAAAAAATTAAAATAGAGAGTGAAATAAATACTATTATTAGAGTATACATAGTTTTCAAGACAAATAAAAATAGATAGTGAATTGTTTATAATATGAATGAAATAAAAAATATTGTTGAAATAAAAAATAGTATTACCCGTCTTCAACTCGAAACTTTATTAATACTATTTGTATATTTGATATATATATCCATATAAAATTTAAATATAATTGAAAACTCAAACATCAAATTGAATATAATTCAGGAGTATAGATTATGATCTTTAAATTAAACTAATTTTTCATTAACGTATTTTACATATGACTATTAGATATTAAATTCATTATTAAGTTAATTTTATATTTATATTTGATTCTTATATTATACTATATATATACAAAAATCCACATCAAATTATTTGACTCATTAATTATCTAGACTATTATGGATGTTAGTTTATTTACAATATATAAGTTATTTTGTTCATCATATTTTTTTTTACTATGTCTTCCTATTATTTTTTTATTAAATTATTTTTTCTTTTTTTAATATTAGTTATCTGTTTTTTATATATATATTATAGTTATCTAGTTCTAATTTAATTGAACTTCTAATTAATGAATTATTAATATTATTCACTAATAAATCAAATTATTAAATGACAAAATTAATGCAATCCCACTTATATTATTATTATTATAGGAATATGAAAATGTTCGGCATTCCAAATTCAAGTCTTTTACGTTTTTTAGGTTACAAATTCCAATATTCATTAATTTATATAATTAAATTAATAATATTAACTTTTATTATTTTTTTAAAATTAGTTTATATTTACTATATATTTTGTATTATGCATTTCATGTTTTTTCCCTTTTAATATTAGTAATATTAATTTTTTTCTTTCCTTTTAATATTAGTTATTTATTTATTATATATATAAAAATATAGTTATATAGTTCTAATAGAATTGAACTTCTAATTAAAGAATTATTAATACTATTTACTAATAAATTAAATTATTAAATAATAAAATTAATATAATTAACTAATACAATTATATCGACTTTTTGGTAAATTTGTCTATCTCCCATATTCCAACTTTTATATATGATATGATATAAATATCTAAATACAACTTGATAACTAAAGTTTAAATTGAGTATATATAAATCAAAATTACAGATTATATAATTAAAATTTAATACAACACAATCAATATTTGCAAAAAATTATACAATTATATAGCATACAAACCGCCACACAAGGGAGTGCTACCTCATATATATATATTACTGATTTTTTAATTATTATACCTTTTAAACATATGACATTAACATTCATATGATCAACCATAGCAATATATAACCATATAAATAAACATCACGTGTTCATGCTTATATAATACTCAATAACCAAAAAGTCTATAATTAAGGGTTAAATGCGCCCAAATAATACAATCTTACAAAATTCCAAATCCAGAAGATCATAATCCAAAATTCATATTAAATTAAACGTCCATATATCACAAATACATGAATAATAGCAAAAATGCATAATGTATGAGCTAACTTTGATTCTAACTGGCTGGGCTCCTCTGTGTCGACTCTTCCTATAGCTCCGGATCTGCGTGTAGAAAACCCACACACTAAGCTATCCAAGCTTAGTAGAATATATAATCATATAAATTGTATCATACATAACATGCAATTTATATAATATAATCATGTTATAACACAACATTTCACATTACAAATTCATATTAATTATAGCCATGTTAACATGCCAATCAATGCATTAAACGATAACCATAACGTACATGGTAAATGGAAGTCATTCTTGTATTCATAAATACTTTAACATGATTTATTGTTTTCCGTTTATCCAATTAATTTGCCCAATTACTTTATATTAGACTATCGGATACAAGTTATGAATAGGGGCGCTTTCGGAGCTGAAATCACCCTACCCATCTAATCATATCTGTCTGAATATATATCTGAGTCAAGTGCGCTCTCAAAGCTGAAGCCAACTTGATTGGAAATTAAATAATTGCTAGCATAATGGGTCAAGGCGCTCTCGGAGCTAAAACCACCTTGTCTGAAAATAAACGCATAAAATAAATCTACGGTACTATAACCATCCTCAATAACATATAATCTATCCTATAGTCAGTCGTAGTACGAGTAAGGGCATTTTAATAATTTCTACTTTATTCACATGAATGATATCCCATGATAAAAAATAGCATTTTTGTGATATCGCATAGCAACATATCACATCATAGTCCATGTATCATCATATACATACTCATTCCTCTCATGTCATGATATAACACATAGTACATAATGTCATTATCAACATATTCAATAGAATTATCACATATTCATATTTTTCTCATATTACATCATAATATATTAGGCATTTATATTCAGTATCATCATAACTAGTATCATACCCTTTCATACAAGTACATTTGTACCTCAACACCCTACGGCGTGCCACTGCGGGCCATTTCCATCGCAACATTGAACATGCCTGGGGTCATATGAGTCCTTAGGAAAGACCTGACATCAGCAATGTGAAACTTAGTTTTCACATGCTATCATCAATTCTCTTGATTCCAAAGGCATAATATAATTTCCAAAACATTAGAGATCATTTCAGCAGTTCACATTATCATTATAACAAGCCATAATCCATTTAATTCATAATATACCAATCTAACATGAAAATCATGAATAATCAATGTCTTTAATTTATACTATCACTACCAAAATATTCAGATCAAGTTTCATGGCGTTTAACAGAGATAAAACATACAAAATACCTAGGCACTAGCAAACATGTAGTCATAAAGTGAATAAACATAATTATATATAAAAACCTCTAACAATGGAGCTGAAACCCTAACTTTTAACGTTCCTCCCGAGCTAGGTGCTCGTTCCACCTTCTGTCACGTTCCCTATCAGAGATAACATAGTTTAAAGGTCACAAACCCATCAAAAGGTGCAAAATATGTTATGCTTTTATGAGTTTACCAAAACTAAAACCCTAATCCAAAGAAAACCCCAATCCAAAATTGTAAATCATGAACTCAAATGATTGAGAGCTTAAAGAATACGAACACTTACTGATTAGTGAAGAAAATGAGAGGACAATCAGCCTCTAATATGCCCAAAGCGTTCAGGTTGTATTCTTAGAGTAACACTCCTAAAAACCCTTATTTTAATTTTGCTAAATAATCTTTTAGAGTGATTTTATGGATTGGGAATCGAGGGAAATTGGTGGAGGATGAAGGAAGGTGTATCTGAAGTATTTAGGGTGTGCAGATGGGGCTAGAGTTCTGATAGGTGCGGGAAATGATACAAAATGCGTATTTATAATGTGCAGTCTAAAGACGAATCCCAATCGAGAAACTCAACGCCACGAGCGGGATACCTCTCCCGACCATAACACTTTAGTCCTGACCGGGACAATATCCAAAAAAACTTTTTATGCTGCAAACCAATTAGATTCATTTTATATTCTTACTTTTAATTACCAAAATGTCTTCCATAGTCCATATTAATTCTAGGCTCTAAATTATGGGAGTTACAATAGGATTTAGGCACCGTTTGGTTCAAGAGTGAGAATAGAAATGAAAATGAGAATGAAAATGATTGATTTTAACATATTGTTTAATTCATTTTTATTAAAGAATGAGAATAATAATAAAATTCAACTTGTAGTTAAATTATCATATTTATATAAATACATTTATTTTGAAATGTAAACTTATTGATCAACAACAAGATAATATAATTTTTAAAAAATAATATAGAAGAAATTCTCAAATTATTTGAATTTAAATTATATATAAATTCTATTTATTTAAAATAACTACATTTTTTATTTTATCATTATAAAAAAATAATATTATTAAAATTATATATTTTTTATAATGTCTTCGAACATTAATTAAGAGTATATTGAAAAATTAAAAAATAATTATAATTTATATATAGTTAATTAAACTTGATTTCCATATAAATAAAATTTTTATTCCCCAAGGGGGAGAGGACAATGGATGATTTCCATTGATGGAAAAAATCACCTTTCCATTCCTATAATTTTTTCCCTAACCAAATATTAATAATAAAAATCAATCATTCTCATTCCGATCCATTTTTTTTATGAACCAAATACCCCTTTAGATACTGGGGTTCAATGATCAAACTCATGCTCTATCCAAATCCATCCCTATGAGTACAGGATAAAGAATATGAATCCTAATTCAAATCAGATGCTAATTCTCGCACTTTTATTCTAGAGGTTTTTTTTTTTTTCAATAAATACTGATTGGTTTCATTTTATTTTTCATTTATACTACATCATTCTTAAAAAACTTATCAATTATAAAATATTAGTGCCTATAAATTAACAAGAAAATAGATAAATATACAAATTTCATAAATTAACTAACAATAAATTTAGTTGTAATATTCATTCCTTAAATAAGAGAAAAATTTGCTTTGAAATAAGCCATCAACTTATAAACAATAAGAATCACTAATAAATTTTTACCAAATTCTTTTTGCCCACCACCGTCCACTAATATTAGTGCAAGTTTAACACTTTTATAATGAACCAAGAGATTACTAATCCTGTCGTATAGCCCATGCATGACTCATTAGACCTCCTAATGAACTAAAAAAACAAAATTATACCAAACATTTAGAGTTTATTTACTATTAGTTATCAACTAGAAATTGATGAAAAAAATATTGTAATTTAACTTGACATTAGCACCATTTTTTATCCATATTATAAAGAGATTTTTACAAAAACACTCACAAGCACCTAAATATTTACAAGAATACAAACATTTTAATTTTTTTTTTTCAAAAATGGTAAAACTGCTGAAGTTTTTTTTTTCGAAAATGGCAAAAAGTGCATAAAAATATTACAAAAATATAAAAACTCAATGTTACTAGAGGTTTACCCCAAATTTACTCAAAGTTTACTTGAAAATTAATAAAAATTAAAGTTACCCAAAGTTTATCCAAAATTTACTAAAAGTTTGTCCAATATTTACCCAATATTTATATCTAAGTTTTATAAAAAAAAATTAATACAAGTTGAAGTTA
Source organism: Balakata baccata (assembly GCA_949630135.1). Classification (NCBI taxonomy): domain Eukaryota; kingdom Viridiplantae; phylum Streptophyta; class Magnoliopsida; order Malpighiales; family Euphorbiaceae; genus Balakata; species Balakata baccata. Next base: position 31,114 of record CATIWF010016362.1, on the reverse strand, counting down.
TTCAAGGTTTACCCAAAATTTATTTAAGGTTTATCCAATATTTACGAGAAAAAAATAATAATGAAAGTTGAAATTATCCAAGATTTACGCAAGTTTTACCCAAATTTACCCAAAATTTATCCGAAATTTACTAGAAAATTAATGAAAGTTGAAATTACCCAAGATTTATCCAAAATTTACCAAAAGTTTATCCAATATTTATCCAAAGTTTACCCAATATTTACTCAAAATTTACCTAAGATTTACCCAAATATTTATCCAATATTTATCCAAAATTTACCCAAATGTTTACTTTACATCCAGTCAATCTTTCAACTAAAAATTACTAAAGATCTATTTAAAGTTTACCAAAGTAAATAATTTTAATTAAATTAATTAAATAATGATTAAAAATAAATAAATGTATGCATCAGGACAAGTGGCAGTCATGTAAGTTAATGAAATACTTAATCCATTTACCAAATTAAATAATATTAATTAAATTTATTAAATAATGATTAAAAATAAATAAATGCATGCATAAAGATAAATGGTGACTATGCAAGTTAATAAAATTCTTAATCTATATTTAAAAGATGGAAAAATGTTATTTTTTTCTCAATTGAATGAAACTTTTGCTAAATACATACTAACATGCCCCCTTTGAAAAGAAAAAGGTAAAAAATTGATAAAAATAAAAATAAAATTAGTAGCAATGAAAAATATAAAAAACTCCAATAAAATTGATAAAAATATTTATAAATTGGTATTTGGTGAAATTTTCTTTATTATATATATTGTTGGATTTTATAGTATGGATCGCAAATGTGAACTTGACTCCGTCCAAATCCTAATATAATTAATTAATATAAAAAGAGAAGCAGTTATTTAGAGAAACTAAAATTGCTCCTCCATATGCACGTACAATTGCAGAAAGAATACGGAGACTTCTCCCTTTTTCTCTTGAAAATTTTTTATTCCCAAATCCATACAAGAGATTCAAGTGTTTATACTGTAGAAATTAAGCCAAATTCTAGTAATATGGTCTATTTGAAACATTGAAAATACATTCTTCTTTTTTCTTTTTTTGGTAAATTAAAATACACAATCTTCGATCATGATAGCCTCATATTATCTACATTCTAACCAAATTATGCGCCAAAACCCTGAAAGACAGCTAATTGGTTTGCTATACTAATCAATCCAAATCTGATTAGATGTTGAAATAATTTATGGCTTAATGATGAAGTTAAAGCTAATTTTATCTGTAAAATAATAATTACTAAGGATAAGGAGTAAAACTTGATGGAGATAAGGTTATAATTTTGGGTTCATTCACTGAGAGATGAAAGAAAAACATGACCTACCTCTATCTCTTATTCAATGCTTGTAATACGTGCATGAGAGTAAAATTATAAAACCTCGGTCAATCTTATTTTTTTCTGTATTCTATTTTAATATGTCATCATTGTATTAAAATTTAAATAAAAAAAATATAAGATATAATAGGATAAAATATAATTTTTCATTTGGAAATAACTTATGTGGAAATGGGAAAAACAAAAAATTTCAAGATCAGAGTGAAGAAATGTGGAAAATGACATGGTGTAAATATTAATTGGAGACAATATATTGTACCAAGTAGAAAGATAGATATGACAATGGTCCCTTTTTCTTTTTCAGAAGTCTGCAATTATTCAAGTTTTGGGTATAAATTACTTTTAAAACTTATGGAAAAATAGTATTATGTGATTTTAACAAAAGAAGAAAATACTTTTCAAAAAAATGAAATTGAAAGTTATGCATGCCAATTATCCTATTCCACTCGGCGAATTCATATTGTTTTGAAAATGATATGTAACGATTTAATTCTTCAGTTTTTCCACATTCATAGTTAAAGCCCAATAGCTTTCCTTGTAGAGAGAGAGAGAGAGAGAGAGAGTCCTAGTAAAAGATTTCAATAGAGCTTTCATAATTGGTTGATTCTATAACACCATTTGGCAGAAGCCAAGTCAAACATAAAATTAGTGGGTTTTGGTGAACTATAATTGATTGATTTGTGTCTTAAAGCAAGCATATGCATGTAAGATTATAATTTTTTCTTATCTAAATAATTTTATAAAACTATTAGTTGATTGGGTTATGGATAGGAGTGATAACGGTGCAGATTGATAATATATTTTTTCTTCCCTTTTCTTGACTCCGAAAATAGAATTTTATCCCTGATTTTGCTCCGAATTCCTATGGAAATTTCTGACCCTGATCTAATCTTAATTTTATTACTTTTTTTAAAATTTTTAATATTAAAAATGTATTTTTATTTATTTTTAATTAATGAATTAATTGCATACATTTTTAAAATAAAAAATTGATTTTATTTTTAAATACATATTATATTTTTATTTTATTAGTTTTTAGAAATTATTTATATGAAAAATATATATAAATAAATATTATATATATAAATATATAAATAAATAAAATACTTTAGAGTGAAATACATATATACCACACTATATAATACTTTGAGATCATAATAGAGTAAAAAAATTATGAAAAGAATTGCCTTATTTAGAGCAGGTAATTTGAATTATAAGTTCGAGTCCAATTGTCATCCGTAGGTATGGTTCATATTTTTTATCCACCAACAAGATCAATCAAACAACTTTATAGTGTTTGAGAGTTTGATATTGACAAGCCTCCACCATGGAGCCATCATATAGATTTGTGCTTGGACAAAAACATGAAGGGCCCTCAATGCATGAGATTCCACGGATTTTTCAACACCTTCTCAAATCTTCCTTTATCCTATGATTGCTTAACAGAAAATAAACTTTCATTCCATATTTCTAAAGGAAAATAATTTTTAATTTTTATTGGACAGATGGGATTGTTGAAAGAAATTTGATGGGTGATATTTGTTTGATTATCATGAGAATATATAGTCAATAGGAAGGAGTAAGGCTACCAAAATTTCGTTAAAATTAAAAAATTGAATCCAATTGATGTTATTGTGAGCACAAGGTTTGAGAATAGAGTCGCTATCTAAAAACAGAATATTGGTAAAAAGTAAAAACTGAAAATTAATTCAATCTTGTGAAAGACATCAACTACGCCAATATTTAGAGATGAGGGTTCAAGTTTAGCAATTTATGTAGATGCAATTAGGGGTTTATGCTGTCTAGTCCAATTTAGATATCGAAGAATCTTTAGCCTTATCATGAAAAGTAAAAGATTTTTAAATTAAACTCTTACAATTATCTTTTAAAAAAAATCTTCATATTATATTATCCTAAAAATTCAATACAATTTAGGATGGCTCTTTTGTCTTAAATAATAAGATACAAAATAATTCAGTATTCCAATAATTTAATTGATAATTAACTAAGAAAATTCAAGCTCAAATATAAGAAACTATAATAAATAGCTTATTTGTTAGCAATATCAACAATAGGACAATAATTCTACGGCTATTGAACTTATATGCTAATTATGTTTCAACTAAAAAATTATTTTTTCAATTCATCTTCATTGTTCTCAAAACTTTGAGATATTATTTCCAATTCCTCTTCTAGTAGGGTACCTTTTCATTCAATAGGTATTTTTTTTTTCATTCAATATAAGTAGGGTACCTTTTCATTCAATAGGTATTTTTTTTTTTCATTCAATATAATTCATTTAAAAAAGAATTGAAAAAAATATCTCAAAATTTTATTTTACTAAAATATAAGTTCAATGACTATAGAGAAAATTAATATTGTCCACCCGTGACAGTTTGATTTAAAAATCGAAAGGATTTATGCTCCCATGTCATTTGACTGCATCAAACTTCCAACTGTTGATACAATTTCAATCGTTGGAAGTTATTTTTATGGGAAAAGAAAAATCTTTTGTTACCATATTGTGACAAACAAAATTTAATATTAATTTTACTGCAAGTTAGTGAAAGTCTAGTGTCTATCTGTAAAATTAACTTATATTCTCACTTGTGAGAATTAAGATAGGTTTTGAGTTCAACTCTTATTACCATTATTTATCAATATTGGTAGGAGTTTCACACATTTATAATGAATATAATAGATAACTATTTCTATTGTGTAGCACACAACTCACTTTAGGTCTGATGAAAAATAAAATTTTGTAAGTTATTATGAGCTTTTAGCCATAATTTATTGGGATTTGGACCCAAATTCAATTTCTACTAGCAATATTCAAATTCAAGAGCTAATTTCAAAATTTTCCAAAACAACGATTTTGCTATATTCTTTTTCCATTTTTATACATCGTTTTCCACTTTAACAGCCTACACAAAAGGTGCGTGCTACACATCACAAACGTGCTTAGGCATCACGAGTGTGATACCTTTCAGTGTAGCCCAACGCCTCAAGAGCGTGTTAGGAACTTACATGCGTGATGCCTATTCTAGCCTGCCCTGTGCCTCACAATCGCACTACGCCATTACTTGTATAGTATTATGTGAGTACTATATATATACTATCTAATAGTTATATGATACTATATGTATACTATATATCTCATAGTTATATGATATTTTGTCCTATAACTGCTTCAGTTCCAGTCCAATACCACACGAGCGCGCTAGGGCCTCACGTGCGTGATGCCTATTCAGTCTGTCCAGTGCTTCACGACCGCGCTAGTGCCTCATGATCGTGATGCCATTACTTGTATCGTATTTTATGTGTATTATATGTACACTATCTAATAGTTATATGATACTGTATGTATACTACCTAATAGTTATATAATACTTTGTGCTGTAACTGCTTTAGTACCAATTCAATGCCTTGCGAACGTGCTAGGGCCTACGAGCATGATGCCTATTCTAGGATGTCCAGTGCCTCACGATCGCGCTAGCGCCACACAATTGTGCTTTCTTCCCAAAATCAAAGAAGGTTGTTCTTTTAAAAAAAAAAAGGAAAAAAGAAATGATAAAGCGGGATAGATTTATGTCAAGGAAAAAACTAAATGTCATTCTAAGAAAGTTTTGAAAGAAAAACAAAAGGGTGATTTGGGGTAATTTTTTCTAATTGATTCATTACATACAAATGATGAGAGCTTTCTTGGCAATTTGGATTAAGGCAGCCCATGCCCATCAACTCTCCCTCATTTGTAATTAGATAAGGGCCCATCAATTTCAACAACATTAACTAGTAAATAATTTAAGAATGTGAAAACAAAAATAATAATTTCTATTGTGCATCTAGTATTAATAAGTTATTGTATGTAATAAAAAAATAACAAAAAGGTGGCAAAATAAAATTTGCATATTCCTAGCAATATTTTCATGTGATGCAATACCATCCCGAAAAAAACTGATTTAAGATAATGATAAAATAATACAATCAAATATCAATTCTAATAAAAAATTTATTATTTGAAAAGGGCTTTAAAAATGAGTCAATTTAAAAACAAGAAGAAATTTCGCCATCCACCCATTTGTTATTATTTTTTTTCAAAAATAGAAACCAATTTTTTTTTTCATTTGTACTGAAAACCTTTTTAACTTTACTGAAAGCTTTTTCTCTCCTTTTTTCAGTTGATTTTTTTGGTTTCGGCGCTATTCAAGATCGTCACTAATTTTGTGATCGATCATTATCGAGTGCAATGGCTGCCATTGATGCAAGCTGCTTCAATTTCTATGACATTTCTTTTTCTTCTTCTTCTATTCCTTAAATGTTCATTTCGATTTTTCTTTTAAATTTTTTTTTTGAAATGGATTTAAGTAGATTTCGATTCTTATTTAGTTGAGTTTTTATTGATTCGACATTGGTTGCTAAGTGATTTTCTATTCAATTATAATTTTTCTGTGTTGTTGTTGATTTTTTTTTTGTTCTTTAAATTTTTTTGGGTAAAAATAACTAAGATAACCTTAAGGTATATTCAAAGTATCTCTAAGGTATATTGGAGATATTTTCATATAATTTCCAAAGGTATATCGAAGTATCACTAACATTTACCCAAGGTATTCCCAAGAAATTCCTTCTAGAGAATTCTCAAAAAAATTCTCAAGGTATACCCTAGGTATTCTTATGGAATTCTCAAATATATACCGAAGTATCTCTAAGGTATATCCAAGATATTCTAAAGGTATACTGAAGTATCTCCAAGATATACTCAAGATATACCCAAGGTATCCCCAATAAATTCCTTCTAGAGAATTCTCAAAAAAATTCTCAAGATATACCCGAGGTATTCTCATGAAATTCTCAAATGTATACCAAAGTATCTCCAAGTTATATCCAAGACATTCCAAGAGAATTTCTCTCAGAGATTTCCTTAAGAATTCCTAAAGTATACCCAAAGTATCCATGAGATATACCCAATATATTCCCGAGATATTTCTAAGGAATTCTGAAGGTATACCCAAGATCCCCAAGGCATACCAAACTGTTTATTTGAGATTTTGTGATGTTTTGAATTTTGATTGAATTCTATTTTTCTTTAATGATTTAATTATTATTGTTCTTATTTTTTGGTAAAAATTGAACTAAGATATCTTAAAATATACCGAAAGTATGCTGAAAATATTTGTATAGACATATTTTGGAGTGATTTTGATATTTAAGTATTATTGTAATTATTGAAATTATTTTTCTGTAAAATTGAAAAAAAGCATTAATAGAATGTAAAATTGTAATTATTTCTCTTATTTTTTTTTTTGTATTTATGAAAAATTCCCTAAAAACAATTCAATTCAAAAATTATTATATGTATTCAAAATGATTCGGATAGTCTTGGCCTCCCAAACTCTGCAAAAAGTTATACAAAATGTATAACAATTTTAGATTTAGTATACTAATATTTATAAACTTTTTTATTGGCCTCTTAAAAGTTAGGAGGACACCTCATTAATTGAAAAATTAAAAATACACACTTGTCATTTTGTAAGTATAAAAGTCTGATAAATAATTAAATAATTTAAATGTTTTTTCACAAGATGAAAGTTAAATTTTGATTATATCAAAAATAGAAAAATTTAATTCGTAAAAATAAAAGTTCCAATCTCAATTTTTTCTTAATTTATGAGGGTAAACAATAAAATAAAAAAATTTTTTGTTTTGTCATTTTCTATTTCACGATATATTTTCTCATCACATATGTATATCATAAACAAATAAGTCTAAGGTCGGCAAGAGCATATATGACTTCTAGGTTAATTTCACCGATAATTATTATACTTTTTATAACTTGTACAAAAATAACTTTTTTAATTTTTTCTTATAAAAGTTGCTAAATTTTATTTTTTTCCCATTAAAATTATTTATGACAATTTTTTTATTGAATTGCTAATGATGTGATATTGGAATGATGATATATAATATCACATCATCATCTATGTATATCCCACGTTAGCAAATTCAAAGAATTACAGTGCCAAGTTGTTGTCCACGTCAGCAATCCGGTGAGGAAATTATGAAAGTGATTTTTATAGAAAAAAAATTAAGTTTAGTAATTTTTAAGGAAAAAAATTATTTTTATGCAAATTATCAAAAATATAATGATTTTCGGTGAAATTAACCCCCTACAATTTCTATAATGCATTATTTTTGGCTACCACGAACAAAATTTTCAGACTTCGTTTCTGCATAACCTTTTGGTGGTTTATGAGGAGGCCAATTAGATCGTGAGCTATATAATATAATAGAAAGTAATCATTTTTTATACTTACTATAAAAGTGTTACTAATATTGATAAATAGTAGCGAGAAAACTTATATTCGAGACAATTTATCATAAATGTATTAAAATATTACTGATAATTGGAGGAAATATATATATATAGTCTTACAGTACCCCAGCCAGGCAGCTAGTATATATTAAATTTGCCATATAACTCTAGTCACTAGGTAATTACTTTCCAATAAGACCTTATATATATATATATAGAGGCAGGCTAGTATATATTAAATTTCCCATATAACTCTAGTCACTAGGTAATTACTTTCCAATAAGACCTTAATTAATTGCAACCTTCAACCTCCATTAGGTGCATGTTTAAGCAACTAACTATTTCCTAGTTTTTATTTAATTATTGCCTTCATACCTTAGCCGGAAATTTCAACAAAGTGATAACATATAAAATATAAGAAACATTTGTCATCATATATAATTAATTCCCCATAATGCATCTGTCACCTTATATTATGCTATTAGCAAATATCAATTAATTTGCATTAATACATCTGTCACTATATATTAGGAGAAATTTTTAGATACATTTTGTTTAGCATATTATTTGTAAATTAATTTATCTAGATAGTTACATGTAAGGGTGGCCAAGTTCCGGTGAGACCCATTGAATAATACCGAAACTAGATTGGGCAAATCTAGACCGTTGACAGCTTGTTTTGAGCCCAAATTGGACCGTGATTGGATAGAGAAAGAGGCTGGTCCCACCTCTTTGGGACCGTAAATCGTTAGTTCAACAATTCGAATCGTAAATTTTTTTTTAAATAATATATTTTTTAAATTTTAAACCAGCTCTACCCTATCTACGTCCTCCACCCCCCACTCTGCCCCTCTACTATGTTGCCTACCCCCACACTCTTCTGCCCCCCTCTCCCTAGCCCCCTACTACCACCTACCCTCCCCTGCATGCCGCCCTGTACCCCTCTTCCCTTCTGACCTCTCCCCTCTCTCTTTATTTAGTATAATTTAATAAAATTATATATATATATATATATTTGGAATCGGTCAAACTAGTGTTATCACGTGATTTCCGACTTTTGTAATTTTAAGTACGTGATATTTTTATGCAAAATGAGTACTGTGATTTGTGCCATTAGCAACTTTAAGTACATATTGTTAATGGTGTTAAAAAAATCTAGAAAATAGTTCAAAAAATAGGCTTGTGGTTTTCGACTTTTTGCAATTTTAAGTACGTAGTATTTTTTGGTGCAAAATAGGTACTATGGTTTGCTCCGTTAGCAATTTTAAGTATATTCCTCTAATACTTAGAAGGACAAGAATAAGAAGAGTAAAGCCTTCAAAACAATTTGGGATGCTGTAGTGATTCAAGTGACGAAGAATCAGATGATGAAGTTGCCAACCTTTGCTTCATGGCACTTGAAGAGCCTTCTACTAAGGAGGTCACTCATGAACTTGATCTTGCTCCTAATGATAATGACATGATGCATGTTATTGAAAAATTTATACATAAGTGTGAAAAATATTCTTCTAGAATTAGTTTACTTAAAAAAGTAGTTAGAACTCTAGAATGAGAACTTGAGAAATCAAGAACTTCTAATGAAGAGTTAACTAAATCTTTAGATGAATGCAATTCTACTAAAGAAAAGATTTTAAAAGATCATGTCAAACTTATTGAAAAAAATGCATTATTAGAAAAGGAAGTTGGTAGACTCAATAATTCCATTTCTAGATTCAACAAGGGAAAAAAAAAATCCTTAATGAGATGATTGCTATTAATTCCATCCATTCTCAATATAAAAATATTGAAATGACAACTTTATCACCCGATTTTTCATCACTTGAATCACTAGAATCATCCCAAGTTGCTTTGAAGGTTTTCCTCTTCTCCTTCTTGTTCTTTTCTGAGCATTATAGGAATATAATTAAAATTGCTAATGACACAAACTATAGTATCCACTTGTACAAAAAAAAAATACTATATACTTAAAGTTGCAAAAGTGGAAACCACATGCCTATTTTTTGAACTTTCTCCTAAATTTTTTAACGCCATTGAACGTATATACTTAAAGTTGCTAACAATGCAAATCACAGTATCCATTTTCCATAAAAAATACCACATACTTAAAGTTACAAAAGTTGGAAACCATATGCCTATTTTTTTAACTTTCTCCAAAATATTAAATAAACAAATAAATAAATAAATAAAAGAAGAGTATATGAAATAATTGAGAATAAAAAAATAAAAATTAATAATAAGAAATAATTAAATTATACCATATTTATTTATTTTTGTTTTTTTTTTAATTTTTTTACTAAAAGAAAAATGATAATAACATAATGAAAAAAATTTTAAATAGTGGTCCCAGCATCACGAGCTTGTGATGCCTATTGCGTGCTCCTAACGGGGTGCTAGTGGGCCATTGTTGCGTGCACGTGACAAGTGTCACATCCGTGACAGTGGCATTGACTGCTCCCAGTGTCACGTGCTCATGACGGTTGTTGCGTGCCCATGACGACTATGTGCAACGAAAGAAATGCTTGAATGTTGTCTTGCCCTCATGACACCTAGCATGCTCATGATAGTGACTTAAGAAGAACCACGCATCACGAGCATGTGATGGCTGTCACAAAGTCGTGATGATCCTACTAACAATCACTACACTTACCTAATATGCTTCATACCTGCTTAACCTTTTTTTTTTCAGTCATCTTTAAAATCCAAAACCATAATTAACTCTTCCGATACTTTACATTAAGCAGCTCCTACAAGATATATGGCAATTAGACAATAAAAAAAAAAAAAAGAAAACTCAATCAATCAAATTAAAAGCTAAAAGTAAAGAGAAATTGAACTAGAACTTGGGTTGCCTCTCAAAAAGTGCCACATTTATTGTCTAGACAAGACATTGCTAATTCCTTTATTTCCTTTTAAGGTGGGTGTGTATCCACCTCAAACTTGTCATCCTTTCCTATCACAAACCCAGTATATCCAAACTCATCTCTTCTTTACTGATCATTCGAACCATCACTGTTAGCATAGTCTGTACGCAAATGATCATTCACAATTGGATTAGAAGAGTAAGATAGAGAATCAAACATTTCAAGCTCAATGGTCACCTCAAAGACTGTCATATTAAATTTACCATGCTTAACATTAATAACAGTCTTAGTTGTTGCCATAAATGGTCGACCAAGCAGGATTACCTAACTGTCACTACTCACTCCAGAATTAGACATGTCAATTACTACAAAATCTACAAGTACAATTAACTTACCAATTTGTACCAGTAAATCTTCAACTATACCTTATAGATGCATTAATTACCCATATGCTAATTGCAGGAGCACATTAGTAGGCTGCAACTTACCTAAATCCAATTGCTTATACAACGAGTAAGACATTAAGTTGATGCTAACCCCGAAATCAAGCATTGCCCTTATTTCCTTTTTACCTACAATGATATTTACCATAAAGCTTTCAGGGTCTTTCCTCTTTTTAGGCAAAAACTGCTCAAGTTAAAAGATGATTCAACTATTTATTCCCAAATTTTTTCTTATTTGATAGCAACTCCTTAACAAACTTAGCATAAGATGGTATTTTCCTTATAACATTCAATAAAGGAACATTAATATCAATCTTAGGGAGTAGTTTAAAAATATTAGAGAATGTTTTATCCTTTTTCTGCTCCCTTAGTTTGTTAGGGAATGATATAGGAGGTCTATATGGCTCATGTGCCTTATGCAATTTAGGCTTTGGAGATACCTCCTCTTCATCCTCCTTAATACCACATTCAACCTCCTTTTTCTCCTCTTTAGGTGTGCCTGCAAAACAAAAGTTAACCAAGTCAATTTCTGCATTAATTTTATGACTAAAAGTCTTACCATAATCAAGCATAATGATTGCTTTTGCTTACTTAATTTGACTTGGCAACGTCCCTTTTTTTATTTTCTTGAACAACCTCAGCTATTTATCCAATATAAATCTCTAATCTTTTAAATGAAGCCTCAATGGAATCTATCCTTCTGTCCATCCTTTCATGCTTGTCTTAAGTGACCATAACAAAATTATTCAAAGTTTCTTCCAATAAAGGTTTTGCATTAGAGGGTCTAGTTTAGTTTTGAGTAGGGTAGGCAGAAATATTTCTCTGAGTATTTGGGTCTGTGTGACGGTACTTATGAGGGTTAGGATTCCTATACAGTTGAGATGGGCCTCACTAATTGTTCTTCTAGGAAAAATTTTGGTGATTCCTTTAGCTTGAGTTGTAAGTATTGGAATAAGGATTGTTCATATGCCTAGGTTAGAAAGAATTCATGGCATTGGCTTGACTTGCATAAGAATCAAAAGAAGAACAAACATTAGCCCTATGTCCATAATTATTATAATTACTAGATACCTTGTTAGTAGGCACATTCTTGTTATTCATTAGCATTCTGACTTGCTTAGTTAGCTCAGCTATTTGAGAAGTCAGTTCCATTCCACTAGAGACTTCATTTACTGCAAACCTCCTTCCCGCACACTTTTTGTTGGGAATCGGCTCCCAACATCTCATAAATACCAAAGACCTCCTAGGTTGTCTTGTCCCACATCGCACCCTCAGTAGCATTGTCTACCATACACTAATACTGCTAGGTCAACCCATCATAGATGGCTTGATTTTTCTTTGGAAATGAATATCCATGGTGGGGACATTAAAGTAAGAGCATTTTGAACCTATCCCAAGCCTCATGGAAGGTTTCAGAGTCCTTCTGGTAGAAATTTTGAATTTCAGCCCTCAATTCCTTCGTCTTCTGATGAGAATAGAATTTACCCATGAACTTTTGATAAATTTCATCCTAATATCGTAGAGATTTGGGTGGTAAAGTCATCAATCATGCTTTGGCCCTATCATTCAATGTATATGGGAAACATCTCATCCTTAGCTGATCTTCTTTAAGACTATTCAAAGGGAAAGTGTTGACAGTGGCATAAAATTCCTTATGAACTTTAGAGGGTCCTCATTAGGTAACCAATAAAAAGATGGGAGCATATTCAGATGGATGCACTTCAGCTCGTAATTCCTAACAATTTCACCAAGGACTATGCAAGAAGTAGTATTGCCTATAATGGGCCTAGCATAGTCCTTCATAGCTAGTTGCTGCTCCTCTAGGTGGATCTTGGTTCTAAGGTGGATCTTCTATTGCTTCTTTAATCTGATCAAACTCTTCCTCAATAATTAACTCAATATCTCTTGGTAACTCTTCCTTCTCCTTAAAAGATTGTTCTAGGGATCTTTGAACTCTAAGTCTCAGCTCGTATGGTCTCTAAGTGAATGAATCTCCTGACTTTATTTTCTTACTTGTACCTGACATAAAATTTAAATTAGAAATCTAATAACTAAATTTAAAACAAAAACAAAACAACACGAAAATGTAACATAATAAAATAATGCAAATTAGAAAACAATATGGCAACCAAAACAAATTAAGAATCTAATTAGCGATTCCTTGGCAACGATGCTAAAAACTTAATGTAAACTTAAAGTTTAACCCACAAGTGTACGAGCCAATCATATAATCACAAATGTCCTATCATCTCACAAGGAATCACTAGCTTAAATTCCTAATTACTCTAATTACCAACGATCACAAAATGCAACCTAAACATTCTAACTCGTTTGATTTGATTTTGATTAAGGACGAAATTAATATAAATTACATTGCAAATAAGATTAATGTATAAATTCAATGAATTAAGCAGATACTCAGTTTCACTCCTACAATTCCGTATTTCCCTCCCAAACATTAAGTTTATAGAATCAATATTTCTAGGCGATTACCTTATCCATTAGTTAATCAAACCAATGAATTAACTAATGTTCAATCCAATTTTTAATTTAGATTAAAGATGATGTGTCTCATAATCAAACCCTAACATATTCATTCCTAATTCAATCATTGGTGGTTATTCAATCATCAAACTAGAAATTAATAAAGAACAATTAAATTGAAATGGAAATAATAATTCATTTAATGAAATAAAGGAAGTTCATACAAAATTGAAGTTGCTAACCAAACACCCAAAATCTAATATAATAAATATAAATTATTATTTTATATTATAAATATAAAATCTAAATAAAATCTAAATTTAAAATCTAAATTATTAAATTAATACTACTTAAATTATTAAATTACTATATTTAGGTCTTATGCGACTGTTTTCCTAAAAAAATAGTCACATCTAATATTTACCTTTTTAAAATTATTAAATTATTATGTTTGGTGTATGGTGCAACTATTTTTTCAAAACAGACTTATCTGAGTTATATGAGATGCATTTGTTTTTGAGAACAGTCGCATCTAACTTATCTGATGCATTTATTTTCTCCATAACAGTCGTATCTGATTTAAAGATTGATGATTTTATTTACAAAAATATCACTGTGTGGATTTATATGTCTATTTTATTTAAAATACACATTTGACATTTGCCTAAGGTATATTTTGTACTAGTGAGTTCAACAATGTGGAATAAATACACCTATATGAACACTTTTATCCTTTAATCCTACGTTTTTCTTAACTTACAAATGAGTCTTGCACTCTTTCTTTATGAAAGGGGATATCACTTTTCTTTAGTGTCACTTATGTAGTACATGCCACTTATAATGAAATCATTTTTCTTGAACTTGTATATTTGAGTTAATATTTTTTATATAATCACATATTTATATATTTATTTTTTTTAAAAAAAGCTAGAACTAGGCGAACCATTGGTTTCAAACCGGTCCCAAACCACCACTCGGACAATTTCAGTCCAGTCCTAAAAAATTGGGACTGTGGAACTGGCAGTTCCAAACTGGAACTAACTGATTCCAAACCATGGCCACCCCTAATGCAGATTCTTTTAATTGTTGTATTCACATAAACTAACTTCCATATTGATGTGGCTGAATATGGTTAATAAAAGCTTATAAAATATGCCAAAGAAAGATGCCAATTGTAAAATATAATTATAAAGCTATTATACTTTATTATTATCAAGGCATATAATTCCAATCGTAGAGATAGAGAACATATGGTCTTCAAAAGATCATAGCGTGCAAGGGTGGTTTGTTACTTTAAATGTAACAAATTAAAGCTGAAATGGATGGATAGACAGATAATTAATAGATTCTGAAGACAAATGATTTAATTAAAAATTAATTTCAGTGAGATAATATCTTGAAACTAGAGGACTTGATCCATGCCTTCCATCCTGATGCCTTTTTTGCTATCATCTCTGATCTCCCTTCTGTCATTTGTGGTTGCCTTTGCTTCTTGCATAGCACAAAGTTCCTCCTTCCTCCTTTTGACCCTATTGCCTCCTCAGGACTCAGAGCTTGAAGGAGAACAAGGAAAAAAGAACCAAAAAAAAGGTGAAAAACTAATAGAAGAAAGGTTGACCTTAAAATATAATAGATTAGTGCTCGCTCTGTTTTTAAATAGATATCGTTTACAGTTTTTGAATAATAATTAAAAAATTTATTTAAAATATAAACAAAATATTATATTAGCTTTTGATAAATAATTTCCACCGATAATTAGTGGAAGAATGAGCTTTAAAGATAAAACGGGTAAAAAAAATAATTAATGCTGATTGATAATTGTGAAACGTCGCCAATATTTTAGAATAAAAATTCTAATTCAAAACGACATCTATTTACGAACATAGAGAAACAAATTTAGAACGAGAATTGAAATTGGTAGTTTCTGGATCCATGATGATATTCTTTACTGTCCATTCATTAGTTTGGTACGTTTTAAGATTTCTAATCAAAATCAAGAATCCATTATTCAAGAAGATCAAACAGGAAAAAGAAAACAAATTAACCCAATTCAGAATTGGGAAGTTGCTGCTTTCAAAAAAAAAAAAAAGGGAAGTTACAATTAATACTAGAAATAATGGATAGAGTATGTATATATACCATCAGAACCAACATTTGCGCAGTAGAGAAGGAAGTTATTGACATCAGAGCCAAGAAGTGGAAGACGGCCTTCGCGAGAATAAATCTTCAAAGCAGTATCAATAACAGCAGCAACTGAATCATCTTCGTTCACCACAAATCTCAGAGGCCCAGCACTCCCGAGAACATTGATACTAATCAATAACCTATTCATCTTCTTATTATTATGATCATGGTGATGATCATGACTCTTCTTCTTTTGCCTATGCAACATCCATTTCTCACTCAAATTTCTCTCCATTTTTCTGGGGGGTTTTTGAATTCAGAAACTTGAAAGGAATGCAAAACTGACTATGGTAAGAGTTTCACGGGGTCGAGGCCGAGGCAACGATAATACCAGGCCTGTTTCGAGGAGCCGAAAGAATAGAGCGCATAAAGAAACCGCGCAGATGGATTTAGAAAGAAAAGGAGAAAGTGCATTAAAGAGAAGAAAAATGTTTCAAACATTCAAAGATTGAGATATAGTCAGTATGGGGAAGAGAAAAATTGGATTAGGGTTTCCTTAGAAGAAGGAATATCTGCAGAAAAAGGAAGCTTTTTCAATATTTGTGCAGCATATAGAGAGATTGATTTAGTGTTTGATTTATCTTTTTCAGGCCTTTTTATACACTTGTTGGGTGTACATTCTTAGACTTTGAAGAACCTTTATTATTATTATTATTATTATTATTATTATTATTATTATTATTATTATTATTATTATTATTATTATTATTATTATTATTATTATCTACTCTAAGGCATTCCCTTTTCTAGTCAGCTTTAGTTATCAACCCTTTGAGTTAGTCTAAGCCTGGTTCAACCTCCCCTTAGTCAATATATATATATATATATATATATATATATATATATATATATATATAAGCAATTAAGTAGAATATTAACTACCCCTTTATCTTTATTTTTAAAAATACAAGTAGTTGTTTTGGAATTTGATTATGGAAATTTTGAATTAAGACATCCAACTGCTTGTAGCTATGCATATTTAAGTTTTTTTATTAGATTTTAAATTTATAATTTCATAACTTTAAATGGAGCTTAGAATCGGTTCGAGTTCTATATATATATATATTTTTTGGATTGTTCGGGTTCAGCTTATTCATTGATCTAAAATCAGATACTTGACTCGATTATTACTTGAATTTGATTATCAAATCAGATTATTTCCATAACATTTTTATAGAGAAAAATAGATTGAATTGGGTCATTCATTCATTTATAATTTCAAAATGTAATTATTAGATTAATTATTCATTTATAATTTTAATTTAAATCTGAAAAGGTTAAGTCATAATCGACGCCTTGCATTTGTTCCTTTTTTGTCATTATACCCTTAAAATATTTTTTTTTAATCCATTTTGCTCTTTGAGTTCAGTTTTTGGTTCTTATTGCTCCATTGCATTTAGAAAGATGTAGCTATATGCTCCAATGCTAACATGTCATGTGTAACACCCCCTTACCCCACTTTAGATTAGTAAAGAAGGTGAGCATTAACTACCTAACTGTCTTGAATAACATGTCAGATTAAAATACTTATTTATATATATTTTTAATTCTTCTTGGGGCTTTGCTAGGGTTTTGGAGCTTTTTGGATCAAGTTTAAATGAAATAAACAGAGCTTAGACTATTTATAGCAATTCCCTTTACAACCAGGTTCTCGGTCATGACATTTTTTGCCTTAGTCATGAACGATTTTGCAAAAAAAAACCCAAAACACGACATTCACAGCCACAAACAAATCTTTCGTAGTCATAAACAAGGCCCTTTCATGGCCATGAACAAAACCTTTCATGATCATGACGACTTTCTGCATGGTTGTGACGCTGTGGTTCCATGAACCTCCGGCTTAATTCACTTTTCATTCCATTCTAAGCATCCTTAAACTCTTTCCTATACATTCATATGTTTATAACTATACTGTCTTTTTTTTTTGTTTTACATCATCACTATTAAAATCCTTGTGTGTCCCTTTTTTATTCCTCAATTCTTGTGCATGTTCAAGTATTAATCTTTTCCAGTTACCTTTTAAATGATTCTAACTATGTACCAAGTTAACACTCGATTTCTGTGTTCTTAGTTAAAATGGTGAAAAGAGGTCAAATCTCTACCTTTCAACATGAAGGTATAAAGGAAACACTAGCTCTCCAAAACTTGATTATCAAGGTTACGTTTTAATTAATCGTATAAATTCTGTTTTTCCACTTTGTATATTTTCAAGCATTTAAGTTCGTCTTATACCTCATTTGTCTCTAAGGTTTATCTTCCATATATCAAAATCTTAAGACATGTCACCTTTTTATTATGTCATCTTCTACATCTTATATAGAACATCTTTTCTCGTTTATTACGTACACATTCTTATAGTTTTAACTTATCTCCATGCTCTTTGGTCAGCTTTCAATTTTCTTCTTTATCTTCTATTTAAGCTCCAATCTCATTAGTTATTTAATAGTCTCTATTATATCTTATAGTTTCTTAAATATGAGTTATACTCATCTCTTGTCTCTTTATGGATCTTCATACCAATCCGACCACTACAAGTATTCACTTATGATACTATCAGTATCGTTTTATATTTTATCCATGGGGTTATACTCATACCTTACTTGTTATGGGTCTTAGGGGTCTTTAGCACACCAAAGCCATATGATTAATTAATTTAACCCCTTAAGGGCTAGTCTAGTTAAATTGTGCCTTACTGTATATTTTAATATACCTTTTATTCCTTGCTTAAACACATATTATTCTCCGAAATTTCTTCCATATAAATACCTAATAGGGAAACGTCTTATTTTACCTTATAACTACTTCGTAATTGGTAGAGTGATACTCAATCTTCAATCTATCTCTAATTGAATTATATGTTAGGGTTACAATTTTGCCCTTGGCTCTTGCCTTTAGACTATTCTAAAATTATTTGTTCTCCTACTAAAGGTCTGAATCATATAGTTCCTAACTTCCGTATGTCTGCCTCATATATATATATATATATATATATATATCATCTAATCTCTTTGCTTGTTCCTTCTTTCTCATATCCATGGCAAAAGCATTTGATATGACAAAGTCTCTATAGTGATGGAAGACTAATAGAAACTCAACACCTTTATTAAGTTTCCTTTTTTTTTAAAAATAGCAGCACTTGTCCGCTTCATCAATTATAAAACTGGCAGCACGTCCGCACAACCTATAATCTCATTCTAATATCTCACTATTTTAGTCTTTCTTTATTTAAGGTTTCATATTTTTTTTTCTTTTCATTAGCATAACCTTGGTTACACACTATCTTCTTTATCTCTTATAACTTTATATTTTGCACTAGTACTTACGAAATCTAAGGTTTCTTCATAACCTATTCCAACAATTATGATCATACTCCTATAACAAGGAGATCAAATAGCTTAGTGCTTTTTAGAATGCTCTTACTCATTTAAGATTCTCAGTCTTTCCTTACTAATACTCGACAACTATTGGATCATCATCCATATGTTGCATAAAATGAACACTTGACCTTATTCAAGCCATCCCACAGTATACTATGATGACACTAAAGTAGTCGCTCAAGTATACATTACTAATCTCACTGGTCTAATCTGATGTCTCAATGTTAAGAGAGTTAACTCTCGATCTCATTATATCATTATGTTACCATATACCTTTCTGTTTCTACCCATTGATGGAGGAGTTGCCTCTGCTAGAGTTATGTGAGACATATGTATGCATACATGATAAACCCATTTTACCATTTAGGTCTAGAAATGCCTAAACCTATGCTCTGATACTAAAAAATGTAACACCTACCCATATATTATGAGTATGTCCCATAATACATAGGAAGTGTTACAGAAAAGATACTGTGAACCTGTTCAAATTCTAATATTTTCTTTTATGCAATACATCACTATATTACGCTTATGTATACTTAGTTGGATTTACTTATCCAACCTATCCAGTATACCTTATACCAGTGATTACTGGTTCCTGTTCACCTGTTTAATCATATATCACTTAATATCATGGGCCTATAAGGCCTTCATCAGATGCATCCTTACTATGCATAGTTGAGGCTTTTCTGTTTTCTTACATCATTTTTACATACTTACATAATGACTTCTTACATCATTTTTACATAATTACAGAATGACTATAATTAATTACATCTCCATAAATGAATGCAATAAATAAATACATGATATGAATGTGTTCGGTCTAAACCCGGACCTGCATTGTCTCCACTCCGCATGGGCTATGACACTTCTGCTGTCAACTGCTACCTCAACATTATACTGGCTCCATGACCTATATGCTTAAATAGACATGCTAAGCTTTTCATAGTTTAGTAATTCATATATGCTTAACATACTTAATATGTAATCGTATAATTTGTAACATATAGACATTTGATGACACAATCATATTCAAAACACATAATCATAGCAATGTTAAAGCATTGCACACTCATGCAATGTTACATATTTATTCTATGACTCTTATAATATATGCTCGTCTGATTCATGGAATGCATATTTTTTTTCTTTATTCTATTATCCCAATATTTTAATATCATACTTGTTTATACATTGAGATAATTGTCACAAAGTTAACTGTTCAACGATTCTTTCACATCTCACTTCTGAATGCATATGGGGTATATGTAAACCAAGATACATATATCATAAAAGAATAACATACAATTCTCATAACATTTATAATCATTATACAACATGTTGTTCATGTAATTACTAAATTCTCATGTTTTACTTTCTCTTTATATTTCAATATTGTCTTTCGTCATTCTTTTTTTTTTTCAATAAATAGCCCAAACCTTATTCCTAGACTGACTGGATATGGGATGTGAAGTAGGCATACCATGATCAGGGCTAGACATCCTACTCACTCTGTATACAAGGTATGAAGTAGGTGCACCCTGACCAGGGCTAGTCATCCTACTCATCCACTGTAATCTGTATGCTCATTTGAGCTCCCTCAAGTCAAGCATTCTCACTTAAACCAGAGCTTGGCTAACTTGACTGAGTATAATGGGTATGAGTACTAGGAACAGGAGCACCCAGACCAAGGCTAGAAAACCTGATCCTCACTCATACATCTCATCTATACATATCACTTATCCCCTTCATGATCCATTATTTACCCTAACGTATTCCTCAGGTAGAGATATGGGCATTTAAAACTATATTCATTATGTTTCTGTTACATTTTTACATGCTTCAATCCATATGCATAGCATATAATCACAATCTCATACCTCTTCCAATGCATTTGCAAATCATATAACAACTTTCAACTTGATTATGAAAGGGGCTATTTCCATTTTTAGATATCAAATTTAACGTCTTTCGTGCATATCACACACGATAGCCTCTATGGTGGTCCAATTGCCACCCTACCTATCAACACTCATGATAAATCATGTTAAAACAAACCTTTATTATCCATGTAATTTTCCCATTTCGCATGTCTATTAATATGTACCAATTATGCAAACTTGCATGTTTTATATTAAATATCAAAGTTTAAAATTCCACAAACAAGGCATTAAGGCTAACCAAGTGTAGCCACTCCTATCAACATGCAAAATCATCTTTATATACATGTCATGCCAATCACAATCAATTAATATCATACGTACAAGTTCCGTATATATTTTCAACTCAACAATTTACAAATCTCAATTAAGAGACTTACCTCTTTTATGCCATTCCCTATACTCCTTACTTTCTTAAAGCTTATGCAATGCCAATTATCTATTCTTAAAATAAACACTAAGCCTAGCTTACAAACAATTAGGTTAGTAACCCTATAATATACATGCATGAAGACCTTTATTAACTTCTATTGATCATATTTAAGAACTCAAGTTCCATGTTCCCTTTTATTTAATTCTTCATATTTTTCCATTGATAACTTTTTATGCCTAAAATGGTAGGTCATATTTTTGTCATTTATTTAATTACTATATCTTATACTAGTTCAAGGGCCATTTCGTAGGTATTTACCATATAACCTTATTCTCATCAATCATATTTAACATATTCTTCTTTCCTTAATCTATTTCAATATCATTCATTGTTCGTTAACCTTACTTTTCATGCCATTAAGCCCTTAAACAATCTAATTCATATCCAACTAAACATAATTTTGATTTATTATACCCAAACTATCATTATTTTATCTATCGGTGGTATCGCCAACACATGTTTGCTTATGATAGGACTTAAATGTTTTTAGCATATTAAAACCATGCTATTTAATCAAGCTTGACTTAGCTACCCCTTTCTACTTATATCATTTATAGCTTTTATATCTCAATTAATCTAATAAATATTTCCATTTCTGTTTTAGTTACTAATTAACATATCATCTATTTCATTTCTATGTCATTCAGCAAATCAAGATGCATATGTGTACTTACCTTCTATGAAGGCAACTCAAAATCCAAGCTTTAAGCTTGCTTAGCCTCTTTAGTGGATGATTCCACCTTCCAAAGGAATCACCTGAACATAACCACAACTATTTCCCATTAGCTCAAACCATATATCAACATTTATGGCTACATCAAGCCATATACTATAAACCCTAACTCAAAGATCATCAAGCTGGGTTCTTTCTTCTTAAATCCTCCTCCAAAAATGTTTTTAACATCTAAATCAAACTCGAAGGGGAGTTTCTCCCCAAGTAACCCAAGGTTTCATCTCCAACATATCCATCTACAAATGGGTTTTTACCCATTTCGGGAAACTCACATCAGTCAACCACAAACTTATCAAAAGAGGAGGGAAAACACGAAATCTTATACAAAGAAGGAAGAAAAATAAGGTTGATTCGGTGGAAAAGCTGAGTTCCCTAAAGCTCCACACTTTCTCTCTCTAACTTTATCTTTTTTCGTGATAAATCTCCTAAATCCATGCTTGATTCTTGCTCTTAAATGGTAGATCTTGTGTTTTGGGAGTTTAGAATTCATTAAAATCATGTTAAGGATGGGTTTTCTAAGGATTTGGGGCTTTGTTAGGGTTTTGGAGCTTTTTGGAGCAGGTTTAAATAAAATAAACGGAGCTTAGATTATTTATAGCAATCCCCTTCACAGTCAGGTTCACGGTCATGACACTTTTTCTCTTGGCCATGAACTATTCTGCCCAAAAAAAAAGCCAAAACATGACCTTCATGGCCATGAACAAATCTTTCACAGTCATGAACAAGGCCTTTTCACGGTCATGAACAAAGCCTTTTCATGATCATGACAGCTTTCAACATAGTTGTGACGCTGGTTGTGAAGGGCCATAACTTGTTCATATAATCGAATTTTGCCAAAATTCCACCTCTAAACACTTCCTAAACATATATAGAAATCATCCATGGGCATTTGACTCATTTAGACTCAAGTTCATACAACTCAAATCATCACTTTTTAGGTTCACAACCAAGTTCACAACACTAACTATGCATATAATTCACATTTTAAAGCACATATGTCATTTATTCATATAGTATAACTAAGCCCTATTTATAGGCATTACAGAAATGGAGCAAGTAAACATGATGAATTCTTTCCAACCCAGGTAATAATATAACCCTTATTCAAATACATACAGCCAGGGCTGAAGAAATCATCATAACTTCTCCTAGAGAATTGTTGATCAAAACCCACTTGCATATCCTCCGCAAAACTAGAATGGATCTTCAAATGCACTTAAAAAGCCATCCTTGGAGGAGACATTGCAAAACTTCATCCTTGCAACTCAAGACAAGCATGAGAGGATGGGTAGGAGGATCGAGATTGAGGCATCATTCAAGAGGTTGGAGATCTAGATTGGGCAAAAACTGAGGCAATGCTAGAAAATAAGAGGTGAAAATTGCCAAGTTAGATTGAGCAAGCCAAAGACATCAATGTGCTTTATAAAGGTAAGAATTCTATCGATAAAATTAATTTGGTAACTGACTTAGTCAATTTTCCCACTGCAAATATGCCAAAGGATGAGGAGCAGGAGTTGGAATCACCAAGGGAGGAAGTCAAAGAAGCTGAAGATCGAACAAGAGGAGTTTTCTAAACTGAAATGCATAAGGCACTAGAGCCTTATAGGCCACCTGTTCCCTTCCCAAATCAACTTAGGGAATATAAAAAGGACAATTCATTCTCTAAAATTTTTGCTATGCTTTCTCAAATTGACATTAACTTACTTTTGCTTGATGTTGTTAGAAAAATGCCTTCTTATACAAGGTTTTTCAAAGAGTTATTGTCAATTAAGAAGAGGATGGGCGACATGAAGAAGATTATGATACGTGAGTCTACTTACAAAATTCTTGGGCAAAAGCTACTCGAAAAGATGCTAGATCTAGGGAGTTTCATGGTAGATATCACGGTGGGCAAAAAGGAAGCGAGGGCGATGCTTGATTTAGGGGTTAGTATCAACCTAATGCCCTATTCAATTTATAGACAACTTGGAAAGGGAAAATTACAACAACTAATGTGTGCCTTTAGCTAGCAGATGGGACATGTAGGCATCTGAGAGGTGTAGTGGAGGATTTACTATTAAAAATTGGTAAGTTGATTGTGCCAGTAGACCTTGTGGTGGTTGACATGCTTTATGATCCCTAGGTAATTATTATCAGTTGACCCTTTATGGCCACGAATGAAACTGTCATTGATGTTAAAAGAGAGAAATTAAGTATGACAGTTTCAAGAGTGACTATTGAACTTAATATGTTTAAATCTCGATTGGATTTTTCTCCTCCTATTGCAAATAAATTTTCTTCTATTAATTATGAAATTGCTGATAGTCTTAGATTGCAAAAGTTGAGGAAAAAGTTGAGTGATCCATTTTGTTGGGCAACTAAGGATAATAAGCAAGGAGTGGGTTCATGCCCTTCTTGAAAACTAAAATTGGCAAAGTCTTGCCTATACTTTAAATGTGGCACTTATTGGGAGGCGACCCATGTTTAATTTTTGCATAATTTAGTTTTGAGTTTTAATTCTTTAATTATAATTATAATTTTTAGTTTTTTTTCTTTTGTTTTATTAGGTGATATTTGGAGTCTAATTCATATTTATATCCAGGAAATTAGGGATGAAATTGGAAAATAAACGACATAGGTGTGTCATTTTAACATGATCATGTCATATGAAGTAGAGCTACTGGACACAACAACACGAGCATGTCATTTTGACATGGGATCGTGTCACTTGAAAGGATGGTACTGGAGATAATGACATGAGCTTGTCATTTTATAATAAAAATACAACATGAGCGTGTAAGGTTATAAAAAAGAAAAAGAGAGCACACTTAATGAAACAAACAAAAAAAAAAGAAAAAAGAAAAAATCATTTTGAAAATGTAAAAAAATAAAAAGTAAATAATCAGCACGCTCATGCCTTAAAAGGCTACTAGCATGCCTCTCCACCATGCATAGCACGCTAACGTTGCCCACCTACCATGCTTCCTACCACGCTAATGCCAGCCATCACGCTGATAGCTCTACAATAGCATACTATCCTAGACCTTGCCACACTTGCATGCCAATACCATCAACTACTTCCTTCACACCAGCCACAATAATGGTAGGTAAATTGGCATAGGTATGTTTCTATTAATTCTTCTTTCTCCAAACCTTCTTCTTATATAATCTCTTTCAATTCTTTCCTAATTTTTCTTAAGTGCCATCAATCTGAATTCTCTATCACTTCACTTGCAATTTTTTCTTTTAGCTGCTCATCATGCCCAGGACCAAGAATGCCAATTATCCAGTTAGACAAAATTTAGAGGATATTTCCGCTAGGTAAAATGTTAATTTCCCTATTTATTCTGATGAGGAAGGCATAAGATGTATGAGACTCAACAGACGACCTTTTATAACACCCAAATTTTTAGATTTTGATACTCTATCTAGTTGGGTAGTTTGGGTGAGGTACTAGCTTATGCACAAAATATAAGATGGTCAATTTTTGTCTGCATGTCAGATCTCAGAATGATGCTTGAATTTTAAACCACTCAAGTTGTTAATGCCACCTGTATTGAAATTGTATTTCAATTAAGAGGCACTGAGTATGTGGTAAATTTTCAAATCACGCATGACATTTTTGGATTTTTTCTAGATGGATCTAGGATGTGCCAGATGAATTTGACACTGAACAGGTTTAGCACTCATTAACTGGAAAATTTAATTTTAATTCTATAAATGCATCATCTTCACATTTTCTTAACCCATGTATTAATGTGTTACATAAATTCATATGTCATGCTATTTTTAGTAAACTGAAGGTAATAAAATGTATATTTATATTATTTTTGTTATGGTGACTAGAGCTTGCACTTCTTTTATTTTTCAGTAGATGCATTACACCATATGACACAATAAATCTACTCAAGGATTAGGACACATTGTTACAACTTTTGTTTGATACTTTTATCACTTTGATTATACACTTTGCACTTTAATGCTTGTGTTGAGTTTAGGAGTTCTCGATAGAGTTGCCTTGTAGAGAGTAGATTTAGTAAGGAAAATAGGCACTTCTATCCAATGGGTACTAGTAGTGGCTTGAGAACAACCCTAACTGGTGCATCAGGACCAACAGTAGGAATAACCTTAAGATGAGAATGCAGGCCCATCTTCTACCACACAGTAGCTTCTGGATTGGTTAGGTATGATTGAGCATACACAAGAGGAACTGTTTCAGTTAATGCATGAATTTTTGTCTTGTTTCCCTCCACCTAGCCAGTGACATGTTTTTACCTTAGGGGAGTATTTTATTTCCCTTATTTTAGTTTTATTTGTTCTTCTCTTTGTGACATTGAGGACAATATCAAGCTTAAGTATGGGGGAAGACATTTATTCCTATTGGTTTTGGTGTTTTTGTTAAAAAATAAATAAAAAAATTTGGTATATATATGGGTGTCTTGGTATCAAAGCCTGGGGGGTAGTATATAGAAAATTGGTTTAATATCTATAAAGTTTGAGTTTAGATCTTTAAGATCTCTTGAGTGTTCCTTGCCTAGGAAGGTCCGGGATGTAAGTCCTTAAGTTTAGAAGCCGTAAAATCCAAGAATTGCTTAGGATTGTAGAGAGACCTTAAATTTTCTTTATAAAATCTTTATAGTTATGGACTCAATTTTCTATAAAACTACATCTTCTAATTTTGCTTCTACTGCTTCCAATGATTCTAAGAAGATAGTAAATAGTGAAGAAATTATAATAGAAGATTTTGAAAAAGGAATAGATAATTGGAAAATACTAAAAATTATTAGAGATCAAATCTATAAAACTTCTAAATACCAACTCTTTAGAACTGATTTTACTATCAAAACTGAAGAACGAGACATATAATTGTCCAAACCTTTTGAGACTATCCAGTTACTTTGTCAAAATTTCTTGAAAAAACACATAGATAGAAAATATAAATATGTTCATATAGGATTAGTTCAAGTAGGTATTAAACCCGTAACTAAAGAAGGCTTAAATACTTCTATTCTTGCCGTTCTTAGAGATGCTAGATTCATAAATTTTGAAGATTCCTTGTTAAGTTCGGTTGAATCCAATCTATGCATAGGTCCTATATCTTTTGATTGTTATCCAAACTTTTCTGTTTCTTTACATGATAAAAATATCTTAAAATCCTTAATTTTACAAATCAAAACTCATAATTACAAAATGCTTGAAGGTTTTATTCCAGTTGTTTTAATTTTTAGAGTTCATTATAAAGCCATGATGTCTGCCTTTGATACAGGTGCTAGATTCCATAGTAAAAAAGGCGAAACTCTTCTTTTACAAACAGATCTTACTAGAGCAAATGCTGTAACACCTAAGAACATACAATGGGGAGAAATATCTCTTCTAGAAGAATGAATTTTAGAAGGAATTACCCGGCCTGAGCCCGTTGAGCTCCTAAGGCCTAATATCCAATTAAAACAAATAACTCAATACCATAATGGGAGAGTTAGGCTCTCTTTTAACAGAAGATCTACTAGCAGTAGATACTCTGATGAATCTTCCTCATCAGAAACTGTAGATTTAGGAAGAGTTTCACAACTCCTTTCGATTATTAATGTACCATATATGCCTAGACATTCCACATCCGATATACCTACCAATACCATCCTACGAAATGTAGACTTTACTTCAGAAATACCTAGACCTATTTATATCAACCCAAGGAAAGAGAGTTCTTCAACTCAAGTCCAAAATACCTCTAATCAGCCCAAACAAGCTGAACCAGAACAAGAACCAACAAGCCTGACTTTTTGGCCATAACTGAAAATCTAGTTCATGAATTAAATGTTATCGAAAAACAATTTCAAGTTGACAAAACATTCTTGCATGATGATTTTTATGATGAACAAAACCATGAAAAAAGAATTTGGTTTTTTAAAAATTTTTTAGATACCAGGAAAAAGGTTTAAGACAAATTTTATGAATTTGTGAAAATAAAGCTCATATTCTATTTTTTCATTGGTTTGAATGTTATGCTTCACAAAACTCCATAGACTATCTTTTTAAATCCACTAATACAGTTACTATTATGAACAAAACCCCTAAATGGGAAACCATTACAGATTCTAGGAAAATCCAGTCCACACATCCACCTTTTAAGGGTATAAAAGTCCCTTTTAGTGATCAGACCGAAAATGTTATTTCTCTCAAAAACCCGAGTAGTGATGACAAAACCAACATGAAAAATATCATTATTCAAAATAACTTTTCAAATACACATCTCAACACCTTAGGATAACAACTTGATCATATAGAAAAACATTTAGGGAAACAACCCATAGTTTCTTTAGATCCCCAAACCCCTAAAACTGATTCAAAAATTAAAAAAAAAAATCTCATTTTCAAACCCTTTCAGATGTCTAAAAATAGTATCCAAAAATTTCAAGATAACAAAATTGAGTTCATCAAAGCCATCCAGGACCAATTAAGCAAAATTGGTCAAAGTACCAGTAGTTCTAACCAACCTACAAATTCCAACCAGATTGCCCTAGAAACTCCGACTTCTAGAATAAATGCAATCAGACAACATTTTGATGATAGTAATGCCTTAGGACAATTTCAGAAACCCATCCCTGAAATCAATAGAATGACTTGGAGATAGTCCTCACAAGTCCAAAAATCTTTACAAATAATTCTCGCACCAAATATAGAGATAATTAAACCAATAGCTCAATCTCGTTTCAATGCCTCGTCTATCTATGATTGGAACATAGATGGAATTACTAAATATGGTATTCTTAGTTTTTTACAGCAAATGACTATGGCTGCCAATGCTTATAAAACCCAAATAGGAACCGAAGACAAGACCATTGCTGAACTCCTTATAGCGGGGTTCTCAGGCCAACTAAAAAGATGGTGGGATTATTATCTCACCTCACAACAATAAGAAGATATCCTAAATTCCATCAAAATAGATGAAACAGGAATGTCTATCCTGGATGAACAAGGAAATCCTCAACAGGATGTAGTTGCAACCTGAATTCTGACTATTTCCTTACACTTCGTAGGTAATCCCTCATATCTAAAATATAAAAATGTCAAACTTCTTTCAAACCTTAGATGCAAAAAACTTAGTGATTTCCAATGGTACAAAAATATCTTTCTAACTAGAGTCATGCTCAGAGAAGACTCTAACCAACCTTTCTGGAAAGAAAAATTCCTTGCAGGATTACCAACCCTTTTAGGTAAAAAAGTTAGAAATAAAATTAGGGAAACCTCAGGGCAACAGATCATACTCTATAATGATTTCACTTATGGTGAATTGAGTAGTCTCACCCAATAAGAGGGTCTCAAAATCTGTTAAGACTTTAAAACTCTAAAAACACCTAAAATGGGAATTAAAACGAACCAAACAAGAGTTAGGTTCTTTTTGTGAACAGTTTGATATCAATACCAGCAAACCATCCTCTTGTACAGGGAAC
The DNA here is from genome assembly GCA_949630135.1 of Balakata baccata. Lineage (NCBI taxonomy): Eukaryota > Viridiplantae > Streptophyta > Magnoliopsida > Malpighiales > Euphorbiaceae > Balakata > Balakata baccata. Next base: position 1,558 of record CATIWF010016362.1, on the reverse strand, counting down.
TGCAAAAATAAATCCTATAATAATAATAATACAAATCCAAAAGATTCCAAAGCCTACAAAGGAAGAAAATCTTCCAAATCTCATGATGAGTTTTACAAAAAAACCTCATTAAAAAAGATCCAAACAACAAAATTCCAAGAAACCAGCATCCACTAGTAAGTATAAAGATATTACTTGTTACAAATGTGGCAAAAAGGGTTATACTTATAAATTCTGCAAAATAAATAAAAAATTGCATGAAATTCAACTAGATGAAGAAACTAGGTCTAGAATCTCTAACTTACTTATAGACTCTTCTAATTCTGAACTAGAAAGTTTCTCTTCTAATTCCGAATATAGAAAACCCTTACAGATTGATGAGTTAGTTACTAGTTCATCCAATTTTTCAGATAGTGAAATAACAAAACAATTAAATGTCCTTACTAAAGAGCAAAAATTCCTTTTAGATGTTGTCAAACATATAAATGATACCCAGATTCAGAAAGAATATTTAGATAAACTCTTAAATTCCCTTAGTCAAAGTAAGGTAAAAAAAAACAGAAGAAAAATCTTCTATTTTTCCTAACACATCAAACAATACTTACAATCTTACCCAGATCCTTAATAAAGGTAAGAAAATGAAAAATAAACATGTCTCTATCCATGATATTCAAAAAGAAATTAAGGAAGTAAAATTAGAATTGAGAGAACTAAAAGAAAAACAAAAGAGTGATTCTCAAATTCTACAATTGCTTCTTTATAAATCTGTACAAAATGATTTTGATTCGGATAATACTTCTAGTAAAGAAGGTCATGATGTTCAGAATATTGAGTCTCTTGAAAAAATTCCAGAATATTTTCTTTTTGTTTTAAGAGAAATTACTTCGAGAAAATATTTTATTAAAATTATCCTTGTTGTTTCATAAGACTTTAAAATTGATACTATTGCATTGTTTGATACTGGAGCAGATTTAAATTGCATTAAAATTGGTTTAATACTAAAAAAATTTCGTGAAAATACTCATGCAAAACTTTCAGCTACAAATAATTCTAAGTTAAAAATAGATTCTAAAACTGAAGCTTCAATTTTAAATAATGATATTTTTCTCACAACTTCTTTCGTTTTAGTTGATAACATACATTATACTATGATTTTTGGAACACCTTTTATTAATCTAATTACTCCTTTCAAAGTGAGCGAAAATGGAATTTCTTTTAAATACAATTCTAAAAAATTAAGTTTTCAATTTATTGAAAAACCAAAAACTAGAAGTTTAAATCTTGTAAAGGCTTGTTCCATCCATGAAAATACTATTAATGTTTTAATTAAAGGAAAAAGTTTTCATCTTGATAATCTTAAGAAAATTGCCTATTTTAAACGTTTAGAAAACTAATTAGAAACTCCTGAGGTTAAAGGCAAAATTACAAAATTACAAAGTCTTTTTGAAAAAGAAATTTGTTCAGATTTTCCGAATGTTTTTTGGGAACGAAAACAATATATTGTTGATCTTTCTTATGAAAAAAATTTTGATGAAAGATTAATTCCGAAAAAAGCTCAACCTATTCAGATGAATACTGA
>CATIWF010016338.1:0-10461 GCA_949630135.1 Balakata baccata | reverse complement strand
ATTCCACTTGTTTTATATTGTCACGATATAATTATCACAATTTCAATAGCACCATGATCAATATTATCACATAATTCACCTCAACAAATTATTTTAAAAGTATATATATATATATATATATATATATATATATATATATATATATAACTCAACATATCATCTCATTTGCTAACACCAATAAACATTAGCATGGTATGACTCAACATATCTCATATAAATCACATCACAAGCACCCTATGGTTCACCTAAGTGGAACCAACCTACAATATACACATTCAACCATAATTCATGCCACACACACATTTTAGATTCAACCTTCATAACTTACAGGTTCATTATTTAACACTTTCAGGGTCATTATAATGAATTTCCAAGTTCATTGCAACTAACTTATAGATACAAGACAAATAACTCACATGTACATCACAATTAACTCATAGGTTCATTACAACTAGCTTATAGATACAACATAATTAACTCACATGTACATCACAATTAACTCATAGGTTCATCATAATAAAATTACAGGTTCATCATCCATGACTTGCATATTCATCAATTAAAAGCTATGGGTTCATCACATTCAACTCATGCAATCAAAACACTTTACATTCAAAACACACAAGATATCAAATACACAATTTAGATTTGAAGGTTCATATGCATAGACCTTAATTAAAACGGTAACTTCCATAGCATCCATCTTCTACCAAAGCTAATTCTCTTTCTTTTGGGAATAGTTTCTCCAATTTGTTGCAATCCCTTTTTGAAAGTGAAATTAATTAGTACAATGCTAGAATACTTTTTCTCAAAATATTTTTAAACAACAACTAAAGTTTCTCTTGAATGGCTGTGTGATCCACTCAGATTGTTCAACTTATAACTTCTTTTATACTTATCCAATTAACGTAATTTTTATTTCTAATTAAAGCTAACATATAATATTATAACATACTAAAATTTCATATCATTTGGAGTATTATACAATATTTGGTGTAATTTCAAATGTTGTCTTGAAATCTGCCCCTAGATAGTTTTGAAATGCCATATTTAAAAAAAATCATATCTTACAATGTGTAGAATATAATATTATCAAAATTTTCGGGCATATAAAACAATTGATATGGAACATTTTTCATGTTTTACCACTTCGCTCACTTCGGATTTTAAGGTCCTGAAATGTTAGAGGATATATGACTGGTCCAGCTCAGGATGTCAAACAGACCAATCCTCCTTTTTATGAGCATAACTCACAAATTATATAACATATTGAGGTGAAACTTTCACAGGGGTTTAGATAACATAGAACTAAAACCTGTATGTTTATTAGTTTGATTACTTTATTCCATATACAGCTCAAAAATATGGACCAAGCAACTACAACAACACTGATGCACAGCAAATGACGCCAATCAAAGGAATAGTCATGCTTCATTACACAATAACTCAACCTACACAAAGAATATAAATACAAAATTTGGTATACATCAAAGGACATGTAAATCTACAATTTTTAGGTTTTAACATTCCACTGAATAGCCTTCTATCAGGGTGAAAATAATTAAAAATCGTACTAAAATATATTGGAGTACCCTCTGAAACAAGTATCACTTTTTTTATGATATCTTTATACACACTAAATCACTCAACTATTTTAAAGGCATATAAACACGACATATATCTACAACTTTTATGTTTGAATCTTCTCAAAATTCTTCCTCTAACACAATGAAAATAAAACCCCAAGTTCAGCCATGAAAACAACATTCTAAGTAGAAAAAATAGTTGCTAGCTACACAACCAATCAATCTTCAATCCATTTTTAGAAACTCATAAGAGATTAATCAACTTAACATTGATCATAAAAGCTTGGCTTGTGGCTGGAATTTGAAAGAAAGATGAAGAAATGGAAAGAAAGAAAAGGAAGAGAAATTGATTAAGAAGAAAAAGTGGGCAAATTGCCCTAAAAAGAAGCCTCCACAGCCCAAGCCAATGTTTCCCATCCACTAGTTTTTTTTTTTGTCCTATATGCTTGACCTCCAATTTTCATATACCTTCCATATAACTTACATATAACATATAACCCTCATCAAAACTTTCATAAATTATATATTTGATAATATAACACTCAATTCTAAACCCTATCTAGCGTGTGTTACATCCACAGTTCAAAAGGAGTTTTTAGAACTGCCTTACTAGTAACCATGTTCAACAAATACATGGTAGATTTCAAAGCATACATCTACAAAGATAAGGGTAAAGAAGAATAGCTTAACATGCTCCTAATTATGTCTATTAAAGTACGATTACACCTTTCTACAACACCATTTTGCTCTAGTGTACCTACCATTGTGTATTGAGCACAAATTCCATGCCTTTCAAGGAATTTAGTAAATGGACCTAGACGTTGTGTAATTTCATCATACCTTCCATAATATTCACCACCATTATCAGATATGACAATTTTGACTTTTATGTGTAATTGCCTTTCAACCTCAGTGATAAATTCCCATAGAGCAGTAACTAATTGAGATTTCTCATATAATAAATAGACATATCCATAATGTGAAAAATCAACAATGAAGGTGATGAAATACTTTTCTCCACCAAAAGATGTAACATCAAAAGGTTCATATATGTCAATGAGTATGAGTTCAAGAAGCTGTATGCTTTATGTGGCTTTCTTTTTAATTGTGTGTTTTCTATGTTTTCCCTTAACATAATCCATGCCATTAACGAGATCAGTAAAATTCAAATCAAGGAGGATTTCATTCTTTACCAGTCTTTGTATCCTTTCTTTGGATATGTGATCCAAATGTTTATGCCATAAGTAAGCTGGATTTTCATTAATCAAACCACGTTTTGTACAAACATTATGATGCAAGGTCAAAGAGTCTCAGCAAATAAATTATCAAGCTTTAATTTATATAAACCATCATAAAGAATACTAGAACCAATAAAATAATGATGTAAAACAAAATGCAGCATGCATTTCCAAATTTAAAAGAGTACCCAATTGTATCAAGTTTTGATAAGGAAATCAAATTACAAGAAATAGAAGGAACATAAAGAGTTTGAAAAATATCTAAATGATGTCTAGTGTATAAAATCAAAACATAAGTTCTAATGGCTTCAACTAGAGCTTTGACTTGGTTTCCTATAAGCATAAAAATTTTTATTTACGTTTATGGTTTGGTTCATAAGGAATCCTTGCATTATATTTGAAATATGAGTGGTACAACCAGAATCAATCCACCAAGTATTACAAGGAACTTCTGCCAAATTTGATTCAAAACATACAAAAGCACTAGGCTTACCTCTACTTTCTCACTATGTCTTACGTTTCTAGAATTCCTTTTTGTAGTTTCTAAGCTTTCCACAGAAATGATACATAACTTTCTTTGATTCCTTCTTATGGATTTGGGAAGATGACTCATTAACCTTCAATGGTTCTTTATTCCCCTTTCCATTCTACTTTCTTGGATTTTTCTTATTAGCTTCTGGCTGACCTATGAGATTAATAGACTCAAGCCCTTGTTTCTTCAACCTTTCTTCCTCTTGAATTAGTAAAGTTTGTAATTCTGTCACATTCCATTTATCCTCAATTGTGTTGTAACTTATTAGGAATGGTCTATACTGAGGCAAGGAGTTTACTATAAATGTCATGGAAACTTTCTTCCACCTTCATTCATATGGATTCCAATATTGCTGCTATATTTATGGCACTAATTAATAAAGTATTTCAACCGTATCTAGATAAGCTTGTAATAATATTCATTGATGACATACTAGTGTACTCAAAGAATAAGGAGGAATATGAACAACATTTGAAGATTGTATTGCAAACTTTGAGAGAGAAATAAATGTATGCTAAATTGAGAAAATGTGAATTCTTATTCGATCATGTGGTATTCCTTGGGCATGTGGTATCAGGCAGAGGCATAAAGTAGATCTAAAGAAAATAGAAGTTGTGGTAAATTGGGAAGCTCCTAAAAATGTTACAGAAGTCGTAGTTTTCTTAGTTTGGCTAGATACTATCGCAAATTTTTTTATGAATTTTCACTAGTTTGCCAGCCCTCTGAATAAATTTTTAAGAAAGAATGTGTCTTTCAAGTGGACCCCAGAGTGTCAAAATAGTTTTGAAGAACTAAAACACAGGTTAACTTCACACCCGTGTTAGCTATTCCTATAAGCATAGGTGGGTTTACAATATACAGTAATGCTCTTCACTAGAGTTTGGAATATGTATTAATGCAACATGGTAATGTGATAGCTTATGCATCCAGGCAATTAAGACCACATGAGATTTAATATCCTGTGCATTATCTAGAATTGGTTGCAGTTGTATTGGCATTGAAAATTTGGAAACATTATCTACACAATGAGACATTCCAGATTTTCCATATCATAAGAGTTTGGGTTATTTGCTGACATAAAAAAAGCTAAACATGAGACAAAGATGATGTTTAGAGCTATTAAACGATTATGACTACATAATTGAATACCATCCAGGGAAGGCAAATGTAGTATTAGATGCATTGAGCAAGAATTCTAGTAGTAGTGTAGCTCACTTGCAAGTATCTCCTTTTCCATATTTGATTCAATTGAGGTCTATGAATATTAAATTGAATATGTAGGATAAGGGGTTATTAATTGCAACCTATAAACAAAATCCATGGTTAGATTAACCGTATAACTAAAGAGTTTGGCAAAGTTATATGTGATTGAGATAGTTAGATTACATGGCGTTCTAGTATCTGTTGTGTTTGATAGGGATCCGCAATTTATTTCACATTTTTAATTGAGTTTATAAAATGCATTGGGAACAAAATTGAATTTCAGTACTGCATTCCACCTATATACTGATGGATAATCATAGAGGACTATACAAATATTGGAGGATATGCTCAGGGCATATGTTATGAAATTTAAAGTATCTTGGGATTTATATGTGGCATTGATAGAATTTGCATATAACAACCAGTATCACAGTAGTATCTAGATGGCATTATATGAAGTATTGTATGGCAGAAAGTGCAAAAGCCCTATCATTTGGGATCAAGAAGGAGCATGAGCACTAGAAGGACAAAAAATGGTACAAGATATAATAGACAAAATCAAGAAGTCAAAAGCAAGCTAAAGGCAGCACAAGACAGATATAAGTGTTATGTTGATCAACACAAAAGAGAAATGGAATATGAGGTAGGACAAAAAGTATTTCTATGAGTATAACCATGGAAAGGAGTAATTCGATTTGGTAAAAGGGGTAAATTGAGTCCAAGGTACACAAGGCCTTATGAAATTCTTAAGAAAGTTGGTCCATTGGCATAAAGATTAGCTTTACCACCAAATATGGCTCAGATTCATAATGTGTTCATGTTAGTACGCTTAGAAGATACATATCAGATCCTACACATGTACTTAAAAATCAAGCTATCGAGATTGCAGATGATATGAGTTATATAGAGGAACCAATAGAAATCATCGAATAAGACAAAGCAGTTGATAAATAGAGAAATACCTTTGGTTAAAGTGTTATGGAGAAATCATTCACAAGAAGAGGCAACATGGGAAATAGAAGAAAATATGAAAAAGTAATATCCACACTTGATCCCAAGTATTAAATTTCAAGGACATAATTTTTAAAAGGAGGGGAGAATTGTAATAGCCTCAACCTTCCCCACATGCATTTTCATTGCATTTCATTTGGACATGTTCATATTGCATATAATTCACATGAAACATATGCATACCATATGCATTTTGGCTTGAACATGTTCATGACATATACTTGCTACTTGTCAGTTTATTGCAATAGTAGCAGGTCGCACGTGTCTAATTATAACTTAAATGAGAATGACAAGGTAATAGAAATAAAATTGAATAAAATGACTAAAATAAAATAAGTAAAATTTGACATAGTTATTTTAATTAAAATAGACTACTTGATTATAGTGTACTTTTGATATTGACTAAATACATGTAAATATGTAATAATAATAATAATAATAATAATAATAATAATAATAATAATAATAATATAGAAAAGTAAAAAAAGAAAATGGGACAACTTAAAGTCGGTTATATATATATATATATATATATATATATATATATATATATATATATATATATATATATATATAAAGAAGATAAGAAAGCAAATATAAATAAAATAAAATAAAACAAAAGTAAATAAATACATAAAATTAAAGTGCAGAAAATTAAAAGTGTCTCTTCTGTCACCAGATTAGATTTGAAAATACTTTTGCAAGATACTACTTAAGAAAATTAAATAAATATAGAAAATTAAATTGGTGGCTAAACTAGCCATAAAATATATAAAAGAAATGAAGATGGAGTTTTTGAATATACAAAATTTATAAAAGCATAAGAGAAAACCTTACTAGGTATTTTAAAAATTGAGATACAGGAATTAGGCTATAGTATTTGGTTACAAGGTAAAGTATTTACAAGCTTAGTGTGTTGGAAAATACAAGCTAAAGAGAGAAAGAGAGCTTTAGAGAGTGAGCTCTTCAAAGAAAGAGCAAGAGAGAGCTTCTATCTCTAAAATACTTGGATACCTTCCAAAAGAGAGAAGTTCTCTTTTTATAGGCAACCTGAGGGCAAAATAGTAAACTTGAACAATACTTTAGAGGTATTTTTGAGATTATGAGTAGTGCTATTACAATAGACGTGTGTCTTGAACAATGCTGTATAGTAACTCATGTCTTGAGTGAATAGTAACTTGCACAGATTCTTACTAGTATTTTTTGAGTATCAATTGGTATTTTGTAGTAGATTTAATCTCTCTACTGGAAGTTAAGGCTGGAAAATAATTTCTTGAAAATTGGAATTTTAATGCTTCACCCTTTTAATATCCACTGTTTCCAAAGAGATCTGCTTGACAAAAATCAAAGTCAGCATCATCATCCAAATTAACAGCTGATCCTAAATTGGATGAGGATTTGGATGAAGATGTAGTTGGAGCAAATTTTTAAAATATGGCTTGTATTTCTTCAGGATTTTTTGTTCCAACCAATTAAGTAGCCATTTGAGACTTTTGACCAGGAAATTGAGTTTGCTCTTTGGACTGAAAAGGAATTTGCTATTTATTTTTCTGAGCAATTTTATTTTGCTCATGAATCTATATTTAGACTTCATTGGGATTTAAACTTTGTGGAATTTTAAACTTATCCCACCATTTGATTTTAAACCTACGTCTGACCACATGCATTGAGTGATCAAAGTAATTTAAAGTCCATTGTAAACCCCATGGAAGATAGAATCTGGTGTGGAAAAGGCAAAGAGCTGAAAGTTTTTTTTCTTCTAAGGTTGGTTGGTATAAATCTTTGACGAGGTTGAAAGATATAAGAATATATGGTTTGGGTTTTAAAAATTCTGTGTTGGTTCCAAACTTATCCCACCACATACAAACCATGCTACAAAGGAAGAGAAATTGCAAGTGGTATCAAAATAGAATAACCGGAAATGGGACTTTCGAGAGTTCTGAATCATAAAGGCGTAAAACCATACTTGTTGGTATTCTCAATAATTATATAGGGTATCAAAAAAAAGGCTACTATTTTAAGGAATATGGGAAACGGAAAGGTTGATTTAGGTTGAATTTCCAATCTTCAGGGGCAATGATGGAATGAGTATTGCAGGTAGAGTAATCAAGATCAATTTATTGTTTATTGTAGAAATTTTTTTTTAATGAAACATATCTTGTTACCTTTAAAATTTTTTGATAATAAATGAGAGTTTTATTTAAATATGTTAGTTTATAAAACCATCTTTTGCCCTAAAAAAAATTTTTAAAGTATCAAAGGGATTTATTTCCTAAAAACATTTCTCTGTGTTTATTACATTTAGATAAATATCCTTTGTAATAAAATCATAGGGGATTTTGAGATTTTTGTGAAAAAATAATTTGAGAATTTGAAGTCTAGGTATTTAAAACTTATTTTTGAGAAAGGGTTTTTGAAGATTCACCTTTCTCAATTTTTGTAAATGAGTAAGAGATTTACCTAAGAAGGAATCAATTGAGAAGAACTTGTTTTGACTTCTAGCTCCTGTTTGATAGGGATCATTTGGCCCTTTAAAGACTTTCAAATTTGCTTTCTAAAAGATTCTGGTATATTTTTGAGATATTGATAGGTTTCAATATTCATGAAATCTAATTTAGGAAAATCATTTGGAATTTTCTGAGCATAGGCAAAAGCCAAGATTTTTGACTGAGAGGTTGGTATTTTAGAAGATACATAATCTTGAACTTCTTCCTCTATTAGTTTGGGGGAATTTTTTGGTATTTTTTTGCCTTTGTTTTTTGCTTTTCTAGTCATTGTTCTTGGAATGCAAATGTCATTTGGTTAGGAAATCTGACATGAAATTTATATCTCTTTTTATGTATTCAATATCAAAATAAAAAAAAAAATACTTATGTAACATCCTCGATTTTCCCACATGCATTATGACACGCATTACATTTGGACATATTCATTTTATATATGTCATTCACATGAAACACATGCATACGTAGGGATTTTGGCATGAATGTATTCACAAGATAGACTTCACACGGGTCAGTTTATCGCAATAGGACTAAGTTGTACGTGTCTAATTATAATTTAAATAAGGATACAAGATATTGAAAATAAAATTAAATAAAGTGATTAAATTTAAAATAAATGAAAATTGACATAGTGAAATTAATTAAAGTAGACAATTTGACTATATAGTATTTTTGGCACTAGGTACATGTAAATATGTAGAGATAATAATAATAATAATAATAATAATAATAATAATAATTTATTATTATTATTATTATTTAAAATTATTTAAAAAAACATCAGAAAAGTGAAAAAAAAAAAGCAAAAGCAAAATGTCAAAGTCGATTGAAACAAACAAAAAGCTGCCTTATCTTGTTTTCAGCCACAATTGTGTCCCTCTTTATTCCCTTCTTTCTCTCAAATTTCTCCAGCAACAAGATTAACGAAAAGGACCATCTGAAGGTTAGTTATCACCATAAATTGCTAGTTTTAATTTATAATTAATAGAATATGATTTAGGAGGTCCAAATTACATGATTTCCATGGGTAAGCTGCTTGAATTCTGTTTTAATGGCAGAAACTTAGGGTCCCATTTTCTTCATGTTAAAGGCTCATTCTGGAGAAGCACAAAAAAAAACTTGTAGCTTTATGTCTTAGGTTTAAGGATATATAAATGGTTTTGCATGATTTGGTGTCTGTAAAAAGATATGGGCATCGGACTGGAACTGGTTCCATTGAGGAACCTAGCTGAATCACTTTCTGTTTTGATTCTGTTTCTATATGACAGAGTCAGTATTTGAGGAAGCTCAAAAAATAAAAATTGTAGATATATGTGTTATCTATTGTATACCAAATTTCAGGACCAGATTATGGGTGGATGTTGAGTTATAGGTAAGAGAGTCATGCATGTTCTATATTTGAGCTGCATGCTTAGTGTCCTTGGCAGGTCCAGTCAGTTGTTTGCCAATTTTGAGCTCTTTATAGACATAATCTGTAAATTGTCAAAATATAAAAGTTATAGGTAATGTCTTAGCTAAAATTTGGCATAAATTTCACCTCAATATGTTATGTATGTTGTGAGTTATAGCTTTCACAAGTGAGACTGGTCCGGATGCCAGCCCTGTTTCTGACCAGTCCCAATTACCCTACCATATAAGGACATTTGAGGTAGAATGGATGAAAGTTATCAATATAAAAAATGTTCCATTTTAAATATCTATGTGTATACAAAGTTTCATACAAATAGTACTTACACATTGTAAGATATAAAGAAGCAAAGTTGGTGTCTCAAAACTGCCTATGGTCAAAAATAGGGCAGAGAACAGAACATGTTTATAAATTGCATAAAATATTCCATAACGGTCCAATTTATCTGAAATTTAGATATATGGTATCTCTATATGTTAGCTTTAATTAGAAATATGAAGCATATAAATTGGACTAGTATAGAAAAAGTTATAAGCTAATGAACACATGAAGGTCACACTGCCATTAGACCAAACCCTAGTTAGTGGTCCTTAAAATGCATATTTCAATTTGTTTAAGTTTCACTAAGTTTATTTAGCTAGCAATTGACCAAGTATACATTCAATTAGGTCCACAGCGTATTGGAGAGCCTCAAGGAAGTGAAAGACAGTAAGATAGAGGCTTATTAGCAAAAGAAAATGTGAGTTTAATTATCAAATGAATTCTTTGGTACATGTTACGTGTAATGTGATTATTACGTGCTACGTGTAATGTGATTATTATGTGCTACGTGTAATGTGACTTGATTTGCTTTATTTGAATTACATGATTGCTATGATATAGCCAATAAGACTATATTGGATGTAAAGTATATGTCTGGATTACATGTATACGTTTTCTTTGTATAAGGCAAAGGTTGATTGAAATGTATAATGATTAT
>CATIWF010016334.1:0-17315 GCA_949630135.1 Balakata baccata | reverse complement strand
ATAGTGGAAGGGATGGGACCTGATAGATGGTTTGTATCTATAAAAAGTTGAACTAAGTTGGTCATCTTGCCTATTTCTGGGGGAATGGAACCAGAAATTTGATTTTCATAGAGATGCAACTGAGTCAACTTTGTCAGATTACACAATGAAGTAGGAATAAGACCACCTAGATGGTTGGAATACAAGTGAAGCTCAAGAAGGGAACTTAACTCACCTATTTCTTTCGGAATTGAATCGTTTAACTGAGTTTTGGCAATGTACAGTGTCTCAAGATTTGTTAGTAGGCTAATCTCCGGTGGGATTTCGTCAGAGAAGAGATTGAAGGACAAATCAAGATACTTGAGTTTGGGCAGCCGAGTGATTTGGAGTGGGATGGTACCGGAAAGTTAGTTGCTGGAGAGATCAACTAATCCAAGATCAGGAAAATTTGAAAAAAGAAAGCTGATGGAGAGTACCAGTCAAGACTGAATTGGTGAGATTTAATCGAACAACTTTGCCGCCAAGGTTGCAAGAAAGTCCAAGCCAAGTGCATGGGCTTGTTTTAGGGACAATTTCATGAAACAGAGGCCACGAAGTTATATTAGACTATTTTGGGTTCTGAAGAGTTGCTGCCCTTTTCAGAAGAGTGTTTGTTCAAGGTCGTTAGAAGCAGCAAAAGCTGAGGAAACTAGAGGGATGAAGAACCCAAGAAGTGTGAATTTGGCCATAGTTATTTGTTTAGGTTTTTGGGTTTTAAAATTTTAAACGCCTTGTGCACTTATATAACAGAAGCTACTCTCATTTCGAAGCATTCTACCTAGTTTAAATTTTTCTTATTTAGAATGAATTAATAAATTTAATTTTTTTAATTTTATTTATTTATTTCATTTTCATTTTGGAAAACATTTTTTCGTGCTGGACAAGTTTTCATATTTTAGTGGAAAATATTTTTTCCATCTTTTGGAAAAAAAATCGTTTGTTATCTTTTGTATTGGAAAAAAATTAGATGAAATTTCACAATTATCCACATTCATTTTTTTTTATAAATACATAATTTTTTAGTTTTTTTATTTTATCGAAAATTTTTTTATTTCTACTCAGCAAATTTGATGTCTTCGATACTCGAAGAATTCGCCATCGAAGGTGGCAGTGATATTACCAACCAATGCATAACTTGATTCTCTTCATATTTCTCTTCCTCTTCTGCCTCCTCCTCCTCTTCATCTTTATTGTCATTATCATAATCATTACTATCTTCATTCACATAACCATCTTGTGGCTCATTTTCGACATAGTTCTCAATCCGATCTTCACCGATTTTCTTTTTTATTTCTATCATGCAAAGAAAAGCAAGACTAACATATGATAAACAATACTAAAATTGTGTCAATTTAGTTAGGATGATCTGATATATTTCTGAATCTTGACTTTAGATTTATTTTTTTAAAAGTTGATGAATTTTAAATAATAATACATAATTATATTCTAAAAAAATTATTTGGCTTTAATTCTTTAGAAAAGATTAATTAACGAAAAAATAAATGAATAAAATTAATTAATAAAAAAAGGATTAATTTTATTAGCCGCACCACAATTTTGTTTGTCATTTTTAATTTCTTTTTGCAATACATGCATGCAACCTATACTGCAAAGAATAACAAAATAAAAAATTAACAATTTTTATTTCTCTAGACAATGCTGCAATGAATAATAATGGATTAATTTAAGAAATTAAAAATGCTGCAATGAATAATAAAAAAAAATTAATTCTCTAGACAAGAACAACATGAAAAAAAAAAAAGGATTAGTTTTATAAAAAAAAAAAAAAGCATCCTGAAGTGGCGCACAAATCTAGTTCAACTCTTTCTCAGTCTAACACCTCACTAAAAGTACCACAAATTGGAAAATATTTTATAAAATACCATAAATCTGAAATTTTAACTAAAACTACAACAAATATATAGAAATAGTTATCCTAGCTACCATAATCTAAGAAATATTCCAAGTTGATTCCCATAGACCACGGCACTCACAAATTGCCAGGAAGATTGATCATCGATCTAGCTAGCTTCCAACTGATTTGATAACACATTGCAAAATTCTAAAAGATAATATATATATATATATATATATATATATATATATATATATATATATATGAAAAAATTAAAATGCTAATAATATTTTTTCATATACTTTTAATTCTATATTTCCAATATAAAAAAAGAGATATATATATATATATATATATATATATATATTTATGAAATATTATTATAAAAAATATAATTAGAAAATATATAGTCGACAGTACATGAGGAAGTAGTGGTGTCTTTTCTTATAGAAGAATATATGTTGCCCTTAATAAACGCAACAATACTAAGTTTGGGAAACTTTTAATTTTCCCATGTCCAACTCCGTCAATGTCCTTACTTAGCTTCATGGCTTACAAATAGTAGCCGGATCAGAAATTTTAGTCGGATGGTCCAATTGAAAAAAAAATTATAGAAAAAAGTATTGGAAATATAACAAAAATAAGATAAAAAATTAAATATATATATATATATAATATTGTTCAAAATGAAATGATGTACTAATATATTCTTAAGAAAATATCAAATTTATTAAATAATCCCTAAAAAATTCAAAAATTTGAGGGGGGCAATGTAGCTCCGTCCCTACTTGCAAACATAATTGAAAAACAATCGGCTTCAAAAGCAGCATAAATTCCACTCAAAGCTACAATTTTTCCAGTCTTTTTTTCAATATTTCTAGAAAGAAGACTTAAAATAGACTCATAAAATAAACAATATAAGAAATTTATAATCAAGACACAGGTTTAGTTAATGGTGAAGCGAGTGTTTGTACCAGAAATTTTTTAAAGAAAAAGTGAAAATACAAGTATTATTATATAAATAGGGTTTAAGATTAATAAAGCTGCTCGAGAGATATAATATTATGTTACTATTATTATCATTACTAAGAAAAATTAATAATGATAAAAAACTTGAAAATAAAAAAAAAATCAATAGAATAGAATAAAATATAATATAATAAAAATAAAAATAGAGTTCATAGAAAAATAAAAAATAAAAATTCTGTAGTTCAGGAACCCAGCCAGACGCATTCTGAGCCACTCAAGAAAATATTTTTAGCGACGCCAAAAAATTTATTTAGAGACAGTAAAAAGCATCACAAAATATTTTACCGACGCAAGAGAAGTGTCATGGATAGCGTTGCTAAATTTACTGTCACAAATTTATCCACGACGTTATTGCTTACTTTTTTTATTTTGTGATGCTTTTTTATAATAGTCGTTAATATTAGTGACGCTAATTTCTGTCGCCATTTCTAAGAATCTATATTGCATTTTGTAAGCATTTGCCGACGCTAATGTTTATTGCGTCACTAAATTAGCTACACCTTCAAAAATTAAAGTCCTCAAATTTACTACGCTTTTGAGATTAGCATCCTTTACATTGTGACACTTCTTACATTTTGTGTTACAAAATTAGGGACACTATTTACAATCA
Source organism: Balakata baccata (assembly GCA_949630135.1). NCBI lineage: Eukaryota > Viridiplantae > Streptophyta > Magnoliopsida > Malpighiales > Euphorbiaceae > Balakata > Balakata baccata. The sequence goes on along the minus strand of CATIWF010016334.1, from coordinate 13,803 downwards.
ATGTGCCCTTAAATTAATTATAATTTATAAATAGTATTTGCATTGTAATAACTATGCAAAAGTCAATATTCTCTAAACAATATTAACAAAAATTAAAATAAAAGAATTTCATATATCAGATTATAACCGAATATGTTTACAGTTTAAAATAATATACTAACAGATGAAATTGTATAACCAAAATATAATGATCAAAAGCATTATCTATATACACTTAGAATTATCTTATAAATTTATGTGTATGCAACAGTTTTTTGGTGACTGGATCAGCTACCGTTAATTCACCAAATTAGCTGGTCGACTCGGCAAAATCCTACACATGAAAACGAATAATAAAGCCAAATAATGCAGAAATTGTGCTGCTGGAAAATCACATGTCAAACATATTTTTTCAACATGAAACTTTTGCTAATCAACCAGCCTTGATAACCAAAATAGTTTTCATCCCACCACAGCTTCTGTGAGTTTTTGCCGACATGATAAGCAAAACAAAAATTGAGAGTTCTGCTCGACAGATGTAAACTAACAAGAAAAAATCATAGGAGTTCTGCTCGACAAAAATTGAGAGTTCTGTTTGAAATAAATTTTTCTAAAGAATATCATTAAGTATAAAACTAGATTTCTAATCCTATTTAATTAATGTTATCTCTGTGGCAGATGCAAACACTCACCACCAAAGTAGTACTTCAAAACCAACTAGAAACAAAATTAGATGAAATACTTACAGAGCACTAGGCAAACTTTGATGCTGAATGTTTGCGAATTTTTCTTATTTAATAGTGTGACCACAAAGCAACTAGAATCCACAACTAATTGAAGGAAACATTTGATATTAGTGCTTGAATGCTCCAATACAATGAGGTTACAACATAATAATTTCGATGAAGCAAACATAGACAAGTAGCAAGTGTCACATTAATCAACCCAGAAACTAGTCAATCGCATTAGTGAACATAGTATCACCAAATTAAGACACACTAATCAACCTAGAAACTAGTCAATCACATTAGTAAACATAGTATCACCAAATCAACCTAGAAGCTTCAATTAGCTATAACTAACTCATAAAAGTTGTACCTGCACACATTCCACAAGATGCAGAACAGCTGGAAAGGGCAACAAATTGGCTACAGGCTACAGCTAATGATGCAAATAATTTTACTATTGCAATTATTTAACAAAAGGAAGAAAGATGGGCAATAACTATATAATACTTGTTGGCTCAACATCTGTGCCATATAGGAGAAGTTATCAATGGCATAAGAGAACCACATTCCACCCGGCGTCTCCATATATAACATATTTGCTTCTGATTATGCAAAAAGTTAGCTTTAGCTCTCTCACTAGAAATTGAATACTCATAATCATGATGAGAACATCACAGTAGTTCTCAAAGCTCTAAACATCTTATCATTGGACCAATCATCACATATAGCGTCAAGTGCTTACTCCTTAACTTGCTTCATGAATTCAACCATGACCCTTTTGTAACAATCATCACATACAGGCCGTAGGACTTCTACAATCTACAGTCAACCTCAACTACACAAAATTAGTAATCACATTCATTGAGTACTTGAAGCTTAATGGCACATTCAAAATGATAAATATAGGATAAAAAAACAAAGAAAATATAAAATATATATATAAAAAATACCTTCTGCTGACTGAAGTCAGATTTTGAAAGCTTCATCTTCCACTAAACCCAGAGGACTAAAAAAGAAGATAAACATCGAACAAAAAAAAAAGATAAACAAAAAACCCAAAATCATATATATAACCAAAATCAATAGAGATCTTCATCTACGCTACTTCACAATCAGATATTTATGCAGTTTAATAAAGGATATAATCCGAAATAGTGCAACACTTTCGAGATTGCCATGAAAGAGCATGTAAAGAGAGAGCGCGGAAAGAAGAAAAAGAAAGTACTCGGGGCAAGACAAAAGAAAAAAAATTCAAATGCAAATATGAAAACTCAAAGAAAAACACCTAATTACCTTCGAAGCAAAATATCCAATCTTCGAAAAGGGTAAGTACCTAGAGAAGCCCTCACCTCGAAAAGTGAAAATTCCAAATTAGGATTTAAGGCCCCAGTCCGCAAGTCTTAGGTCACTGGAAATATGGTGGTAGTGGAGGTGCTTGGGTTTTGTTTGATACTGGTTATCATATCGTTACTGGAGAGAGGAAGCGAGGAGAATAGGATTTTTTCACAAGGAAAGCGGTAAAAAAAACGAAAAGAAAGAGAAAGTGGGGAGGGAGTTAGCGGGCGGTTTGGGTTATTTGCATTGATTAGCTATAAATTTGTAACACAACACTGTAAGATATGAAATGATACATATTTAAATCAATGTTAACTTCAATTTAATCGGTATAAATTATAATTGTATCAATACAATTAAAACACACAAAAATTGTATCATAAATAGATTTTATCTATTTTGCCTGTTAAGATACGATTATAATATATAATATTTTAAATATATAATGTTTTAAATGTTTATAATATATTTATATATAATAAATTATGTTAAAATTAATTGTATTAGTATATTTTATATATAAATAAATATTGTATAGCATTATTTTTATAATTATATTAATATTCATGTATAATCGTTTCGTCTATATATACACATATACAAATTTAGTTGACTGTATCTAATCTTTTTGTATCATATAATAGATATATGAGACACAATATAATTAGAAATAACATTAATAAGACACGATATGAAATAAGACACAACACGATTAGACACAATACGATATGAATTGTCAACTATAATTATGTTTTAATTTTATATTTTATAATTTTTTTATTTTATTTAATTTCAAAAAAATATTTTTTTATTTAATTTAATTTATTAAATAGAGATTCAATTGATAACACTTTATTGTAACTAATTTTAATAATTTACCTATATTTTAGAAATATTTCATTAAATTTATATCTTTAACGATACTTTTAATAGGATCGTTAAATTGTAGTTGAAATAAAAAGCGTCATAAAATAATATTTATTATATTTATTACACAAATTAGAAAGCATTGTGGATCTTATAATTTTACTTCTCTAAACACCGTTATTTAATGACCCAATAATAAAAATGTATCTAAATTTTGCGATATTGCAACCCTTATGAAAAAAAGGTCAATAATTTTATAATGATGGTGACACTTTTATAAAAAAATTATTAAATTGTAAAACATATCCACAGTTTAATTTTTATAATTTAAATCCATTTTATAAAAAGTGTCATTAATATTTTTAGTGTCATTAAATTAGCAACGGGATAGACTCTTTTTGTAAAGAGCATGCTCTTTTGCTACCATCTGGTGCCGTTTTGTAGTTCAAACTTGCATAGCCAAGTATTTGGGCCGAAGAGTACTTTCTTTTTTAGGAAATTTCATGGTTTACATTTTAATTGTTTTTTCATATTTATCTTTAGTTTTGTTTCTTTTTGTTTGTACAAATTTTTTTTCTTTTTTATTGAAATTTTTTCTATTATACTGTTTCTTTCATTTTCTTTTTTTTTTTTTCATTCTGCCATGGCTAGATCTTGAGGATGAAATTGTTCATCCAATGTTGCGCTTCGTATTCTGTACCAGTGTACACAAGTCGACTTTGCCTATGCAATCACGTGTTTTTGGCTTCTTATCCACACTTGATTTATCCTTCATGGAGGTGTGTCGAAGATCTGGCATTCAAATACTCCACTTCGCTGATGCAGTGACTATAGAAAGTCAGTCATCGGAGAGATTGTCTAATATTCTGGATTTGTTTGAGGCATTGAGAGACGATGACTGGAAAAGTCTAATGGTTTGTGTTTTAGTAATTGAAAATGAAAGATTGAGATGCTTCAGCCAGTTAACTTGGATGAGGTTTGATTTTGTTGGTATGTGTTTTAGCAATCAAATGCGTGTTTGATTTTAAATTTTTTTCTTTCCAAATTTTTTTCTTCTCTTTTTATCAACTGCATTTTCTCTTAATAGTGCTTAAGTGATCCATTTACTTGATTAATTGTTTTTAATTAGGATTTGTTGATTTCTTTTTTGTTCTTTTTTTTTTTTTTTTTTTGTGAAAATCATTAAGAATACTCAAAGTATCTTCAAGGTACCCCTAGGTATACCTAGAAAATTCCTCCCAGGAAATTTCTTAAGAATTCACAAGGTATTTCTATAAAAGGTATATCAAATGTATTCCAAAATATACCCAAGATATTTCTATAAAATTTCTCTCTATGAATTCTTAAGATATACTCAAAGTATCTTCAAGTTATACCTAATATATTCAGGATGTATTCCTATGGAATTTCCAAAGTTCTCTAAGTTATACCTAAAGTATACCAAACTATTTGTTTGATATTTTTGTAATATTTTGAATTTTGATTGAATTATATTCTTTTTTAATGATTTCATTATTCTTGTTCTTTTTGTTGTTTTTTGTAAAAATTGAATTATGATATCTCCAATATATATTGAAAATGTACAATTTGGGTATATTTTGGAATGATTTTGAGATTTAGGTACTATTGTAATTTTAAAAAATTAATTTCAGTAAAATTAAAAAAAAATTTTGAGCACAGATAAAAATATAAATAGATACTCTTTTTTTATATTTTTGTAAAATTTCCCTTTTTGTTTGGGCTCCAAATTTGTTCTGCCTGCTAAGATGGGCCTAAATAACACATAAACTATGGAAGACAATAAAAATGAGAAAATTGAGAATGATGGATTTTCATTGTTAATATTTAGTTAGAAAAAAATTAATGAGAATAGAAATGTGATTCTGTCATCAATATGAATCATTCATTCATCTCTCCACCTAGAAAATGAAAATTTCATTCCTATATAAATTAAGTATAATTAATTAAATATAAATTATAACTATTTTTTTAATTTTTCAATATACTTTTAACTAATGTTAGAAGACATTAAAAAAATATATAATTTCAATAATATTATTTTTTAATAATGATAAAATTAAAAATGTAGTTATTTTAAATAAATAAAATTTATATATAATTTAAGTTCAAATAATTCGAGAATCTATTATATATTATTTTTATAAAAATTATATTATTATTGATCAACAAATTTACATTTCAAAATAAATATATTTATATAAATATGATAATTTAACCAAACATGTACAAATTGAATTTTATTCTCAATCTCATTTTTTAATAAAATGAACCAAATAACATATTAAAATCTATTATTTTTATTCCCGTTCATTTTCATTCTTATTCTCGTTTCCATTTTTACTTTTGAACCAAACAGTACCTTAAAAAAAATCATATTTTTGGCAGTCAATAATATATATTTTGAAAAAAAAAAATCATATAAATAGCATTGTTCTAAAGTAGATCGCATAAACAGTTCACGTCAACAGAATTTTTAAAAAAAAAAATCAATTAGATTACAATTTCATAATATTTGATTTGCAATGACAATTCTCCCAACCTGATACTTGACAATTAAAAGCTAAAGTGCAAATCTTTAAATTATATCCCATGAAACAAGTTATCATCTCAAATTTAATTCACTTGATAGTAACAATATAACAGGTTTAATACAGGACAATCACAAACCAGTACCTATTTTTATAGTCATAACTCACAAAATACACAATCATTTAAGGTGAAACTTCCACCAAAATATACCTACAACATTTCCCTAACACTTTCATGTTTCAATATTTGCCCAGTTTGATCTTTAAAGAGTTCAAAATCGAATACGAAATTGCCAAGACTGCACAAGTATAAGGAAACAGCTTACTCAAGGAAAAATCCAAAGTCATTTGATTATAACTCAACCTACACAACAGGAATTTATACGAAACTTGGTAAACAACTAGAGAACACATAGAACTACAATTTTTATGTTTTAAGCTTCCTTTAATTCTGCCTCTAAGATTATCGAAACAAGCCCACATAGTAGGGCATTCCATTGATACCTCTCTAGAAACCAGTTTCAATAAATTTCAAATATCTCTTTCTACCGACTAAATCATGCAAAATTATTTATATATCCATAAATCTAAAACATAAATCTAAAACATAAATCTACAACTTTCATGTTTAACACTTTTTCAAAATCAACCATTATTACCATCAAAATCGGAACACACAATACTGCTATAACACAATTCTAGCAGGTCCATCAGCACACTAACAATGGAGAGAATGATAACTTACCAAAAATCAATTATTTTAGAGTGATTTTTGCTTTAAATCTTGAGAGAGAGATGCAGATTTTGGTCTGATAGGTGGGAAAAAAGAAAAGTAGAGAGAAGAATGAAAGGAAAATGTAAAACCTTGACTTTGTTTATAACTAATTTGGCCAATTTTTCTTTTTAGCTACTATTATTATTTCTACATTTTACATATAGTGAGTCTCACTAGTCTTTACTAAAGTCATGTAGTCTTATTTAATCAAATTAACTATATTAACAATTAAATTTGTTTTAGTTTTTAATTTAGTAATTTATTAATTTTATTCCTAATTTAATTTTTTTGTTTATATATATATATCACTTACATACTCATTATAACTAAGTCCTAATTAGTGTGCGTTACATTTCTCTCCCCCTTAAGATGTTTCGTCCTCGAAATATATCTATTACATCGTCGTTGAATAATTGAGAGTATTGAACTTTCATTATCTCTTCACTTTTCCATGTTACTTCTTCCATTGCATGATTTCTCCATAGTACATTTACTAATAGTATTTGTTTGTTCTTGAGTTCCTTAGTATCTCTAGCTAAAATTTGGACTGATTCTTCTTCGTATGTCAAATTCTGCCTCACTTGTATGTTCTCCACTGGTATGATGTGGGAAAGATCTGATCTATATCGTCTTAATATGGAGATATGAGAAACATTATGTATTTGACTCAAGTCTGGTGGTAGAGCAAGTCTATATGCAACAAGTCCAATTCTCTCTAAAATTTCATAAGGTCCAATGAATCTTAGACTTAACTTGTCTTTCTTTCCAAATCTTAAAACCTTCTTCCAGGGAGAAACTTTAAGAAAAATTTTATCACCTACTGCATATTCAATGTCCCGTCTTTTAAGGTCAGCGTATGATTTTTGTCTATCTGTAGCTACCTTAAGCCTTTCTCGAATGATTTTCACTTTTTCTTCTGTCTCTTGTACCAACTTCGGCCCTACTAGCTTTCTCTCATTGAGCTATGTCCAGCATAGAGGTGTTCTATATTTTCTCCCATATAGTGCTTTATATGGAGCCATCTGGATATTGGATTGATAACTATTATTGTAGGCAAACTCCATAAAGGGAAGATACTTATCACAACTACCTTCAAATTCAATAATGCAACTTCTCATCATGTCTTATAAAATCTAAATAACTCTTTCTGATTATCCATCTGTTTGAGGATGAAAGCCGTGCTAAAATTTAGCTTAGTACCCAGAGCTCGCTGTAAACTACTCCAAAATTGAGATGTGAATCGGGAATCTCTTTCAGACACAATGGAAATAGGTACTCCATGAAGACATACTATTTCATTCATATAAATTTATGCTAATTTATTCAATGGGTAGTCTTTCCTGATAGATAAGAAATGTGTGGACTTTGTAAGTCCATCCACTATAACCCACGCAGTATCATACTTCTTCGGTGTTAATGGTAACCTTGTCACAAAATCCATGGTGATTTGCTCCTATTTCCATTTTGGTATTGGGATTGGATGCAACAATCCTGAAGGTACCCGATGTTCAGCTTTAACCTGCTGACAAGTCAGACATTTTGAGGTATATTCTGTGATATCCTTTTTCATACCTGTCCACCAGTATCTGCTCTTTAACTCTTGATATATCTTATTATGCCCTGGGTGCATAACATATTTGTTTCTATAGGCTTCACTAAGAATTTTCTGTTTGAGATCCTCAATATCCGGTACACATAGTCTGCCTTAATAGTACAGTCCTCCATCTGGCTCATTGGTGAACTCGGGTCTCTCCCCCTTAGAGACTAACTCAGCTAAGTCAATTAGCATATTATCATATCTCTGTGCATTCTTGATCTCCTGGGCAAGAGTAGGCTTAACATGCAACTTTGCCACAGTCTTTCTACTCAAAGCATCTGCTACAACATTAGCTTTGCTAGGATGGTAGTCAATCTCACAGTTATAATCTTTTATTAATGCAAGCCACCTCCTCTATCTCAAATTTAATTCCTTATGTGTGGGCAAATATTTCAGACTCTTATGATCTGTGTAAATGAAACATTTTTCCCCATATAAATAATGGCGTCAAATCTTCAAAGCAAAAACTATTGCTGCCAACTCTAGATCATATGTAGGATAATTCTTCTCATGCGGCTTTAACTGCCTAGAAGCATATGCAACCACTTTTCCATCTTGCATTAGTACACAACCTAATCCATTATGAGAAGCATTGCTATAAATGACATACTCCTTATTAGGGATAGGTTATGTTAAAACAGGAGCCTCAGTGAGCATACTTTTAAGATTGTCAAAACAGGCTTGACATTCATCTGTCCACTCAAATGTAACGTATTTCCTCAAAAGTCTAGTTAAAGGTGATGCAATCATTGAAAAACCTTTAACAAACCTCCTATAATATCCAGCTAAACCCAGAAAACTTCTAACCTTAGTCACATTTCGTAAGGGCTTCCAATTTACAACTACCTCAATCTTACTAGGATCAACCCTGATACCTTCTGCTGATACAATATGTCCTAGAAATGTCACCTCATTCAACCAAAACTCACATTTCGAAAGTTTGGCATAAAGTTTATGTTCCTTGAGCTGTCTAAATCTGGGCAAAATCCTTTCATACAGCAAATGACAGAGATTTTTGAAAGAATGGTTAGAGCCATACCATAGCCTGCTCCACCACCTCCACCTTCACTAGTTAAGCCTAAAGCCACTATTGACAAGCTAAGGAAATATGGTGCTACAGATTTTTATGGTAAAAAGGATAATGACCCTGCAGTAGCAGAATACTGGATAGAAAAGATTGAGAGGATTTTTAAAGAATTACAGATAGAACAGGAGGATAAAGCTAGATTTGCTATTTTTTTACTTCAAGAGGAAGCCTATGAGTGGTGGAAGTCAGTTCTCCTTAAGCCAGATGTTACTGAGCCTATCTCATGGGATTTCTTCATTTTTGAGTTTAGAGAGCAATGCATCCTATTAGTTTATATTGATGAGAAGAAAATGGAGTTTCTGAATCTTAGGCAGGGTCAGATGTCGGTGAGAGAGTACCAGAGGGAATTTATTCGCCTAAGTAAGTATGCTCCTGATTTAGTTGTAAATGAAAGAAATAAATACAGGAGATTTGAAGATGGCTTAAATGAAGAAATTGGAGATATAGTGACTGCCCTTCAGTATACCAGTTTTGCTCAGTTGGTTTCCTTAACACTCAGCTTAGAGAAAAGAAAGAAAAGAAGGATGGAAGAATCCTTTACAAAGCCAGCTACATCTGAGACACTATCAATGGGAAAGAAAAGTCGTTTCTTTACAAGCCGTTCACAGACTAGAAGACATGGAAAAGGTCTTCACAGATAGGATCTATTAAGAGGGGACAACCCTTTAGAGCACCTTCTGCTACAGCTAGTTCACAGCCACAAGCAAGTAGAAAAGTTGTACCACTATGTGATATTTGCAAGAAGCATCACAGGGGAGAGTGTTGGCGTGTCACAAGTGCTTGTCTTAGATATGGGTCCAAAGAACATCAAAGAAAGGATTGTCCACTTTTGACTGGTAATGCCCCAGCTCAGATAGCTAGATTAACTCCTACTCAGCCTAGGATGCAGTCTAGAAGAGAACCAGGCCGACCTAAACAAACAGTTTCTGAGACAGTAGATAGATTAGGGTCCAATAGAGCTCTAGCCAGAGCCTATGCCATGAAAGCTAAAGAAGACCAGGCAAAAGTAGATGTTATTGCTGGTATGTTTTCATTATAGGATTCTACTATTTGTGCACTTATAGATCCGGGTTCTACACATTCCTATATTTGCACTAGTGCACCTAGCCAGCATAATATGATCAAAGAAAATCTAGAATATGAAATTGAAGTTAGAAACCCTATAGGTCACAGTGTGAGAGTGAATAAAATATTCTGAAATTATCCTCTAGCAGTGCATGAGAAGGACTTTCTCGTAGATTTGATTGAATTGCCTTTTCATGAGTATCATGTCATTTTAGGCATGGATTAGCTCTCACATCATGAACCAGTAGTGGATTGCAAATCTAAGTCAGTGGTACTAAAGACTGCAAATTAGGAAGAAATTATTGTGAAAAGTGAATTAGTTTCACAGCATTCTCAGGTTATATCTATGATGAAGGCTCAGAGAATGATGAAAAAAGGGTGTGAAGCATATCTAGCTCATGTCATAGACACTAGAAAGGGAAGTCTAGATCTTAAAGATATTCCTATGGTTAATGAATTCCCAAATGTTTTTCCTGATGATTTACCTAGACTACCACTAGATAGGGAGATCGATTTTGCTATTGATCTTATTCCAGGTACTATGTCAATATCAATGTCACCATACAGAATGGCACCATCAGAAAAGAAAAAACTTAAGGCACAATTGCAAGAACTTCTTGATAAGGGCTTCATTAGACCGAGTATGTCCCCGTGGGGTGCGCCAGTGTTGTTTGTGAAAAAGAAGGATGGCTCCTTGAGGTTGTGCATTAATTATAGACAGTTGAATAAAGTGACCATCAAGAATAAGTACCCACTACCACGAATTGATGATCTCTTTGATCAACTTAAAGGTGCAGGAGTATTTTCTAAAATAGACTTGAGATCCCCAAACCACCAATTAAGGGTGAAGACAAAGGATATTGCCAAGACGGCTTTTAGAACCAGATATGGTTATTATGAATTTTTGGTTATGCCATTTGGGCTAAATAATGCACCTGCAGCATTTATAGATCTTATAAACATAATCTTCAGACTATATTTGGATCAATTTGTGGTGGTTTTTATTGATGATATTTTGGCATATTCTAAGAATTCAGAGGAGCATGAGAAGCATTTGAGATACCACTAAATGTGATACCCCACTTATGTAATAGAAACAATCTCATTATATAAGTGGAATGTCTTAAACTTAACTGATTAAATAACCATATCTGAATTTATTTCCCTTTTTTTAATTAATAATTTAACTAACTAATTTTTTTCCATAGTCTCTATTAACATATTTATATACATATCAAGTATTCTTAACTTTTAAGCATATTTTTAATACATATACAAAACAACTTAAGTACTCATATGCATAATTAAAAACAAAATAAAAGTAAGAAGTAATCAACTTTTAGCTATATCTTCTGTGTCTCTTCTAATATAGGATTGTAGATAGTAGAAGTTAGGTTGATCAAGAAAATTTGATTAAATAAAACTACATGACTTTAGTAAAGACTAGTGAGACTCACTATATGTAAAATGTAGAAATAATAATAGTAGCTAAAAAGAAAAAAAATAAAATAGAAAAACAATATATAAAAAATAATAATAAAGTAAACAAATAAATAATGCAGTAAAAGGGGGGTGGGGCGGGGGAGAAATCTGGAATTGAAGTTAGCTACTATAGTGGCTGGCCAAATTAATTATAAATAAAGTCAAGGTTCTACATTTTCTTTCCATTCTTCTCTCCATTTTTCTTTTTTCCCACCTATCAGACCAAAATATGCATCTCTCTCTCAAGATTTGAAGCAAAAATCACTCCAAAACAATTGATTTTTGGTAAGTTATCCTTCTCTCCATTGTTAGTGTGCTGATAGACTTGCTAGAGTTGTATTATGGTAGTACCTTATGTTCCAATTTTGATAGTAATAATGACTGATTTTGAAGAAATATTAAACATGAAAGTTGTAGATTTATGTCTTAGGTTTATGGATATATAAATAATTTTGCATGATTTGGTCGGTAGATAGAGATATTTGAAATTTATTGAAACTGGTTTTTGGAGAGGTATCAATGAGATGCCCTACTGTGTGGGCTTATTTCGATTATCTTATAGGTAGAATTAAAGGAAGCTTAAAACATAAAAATTGTAGCTTTATGTGTTCTCTAGTTGTTCACCAAATTTTGTATAAATCCCTATTGTGTAGATTGAGTTATAGTCAAATGACTTTAGATTATTCCTTAAGTGAGCTGTTTCCTTATACTTGTGCAGCCTTAGCAATTTTGTACCCAATTTTAAACTCCTTAAAGATCAAACTGGGCAAATATTGAAACATGAAAATGTTAGGGAAATTGTAGGTATATTCTGGTGAAGTTTTACCTAAAATGGTTATGTATTTTGTAAGTTATGACTATAAAAATAGGTACTAGTCTGTGATTGTCCTATATTGAACCGGTTACATTATCACTATCAATTGAGGACCTTAGAAGCCAAATTGATAAAAGTTATAAACACAAAAATTGTTGAAAATTATCTTATCTAAGTACCAACAAATTTCATAATATTATAATCTACACTTTAAAAGATATGAATTTTTAAAATTTATGTCTCAAAACTGCCTAAGGACAAGAGATAGGACAAACTGTGGACTTGCACCAAAAATAGGGTAAAGCTTCAAAAATTATGAAATTTTGATATGTCATAGTCTTATTTGTTAACTTTAATTAGAAATAAAAATCATCTAAATTGGATAAGTGTAGAAAACGTTATAGGATCAAAAATACTTCAAGGTCATACTGCCACTTAGAATAAACTCTAGTTATTTATTTAACATAAATTAAAATTAAGTATTCTAATCATGTATTAATCAATTATATGCTTAAATTAGGCTCTAAGCAAGAAGAAGAAGAACAAAGGTGAACAAGCTTCAAATTATAGATTTTGAGTTTTGAAAAGACACTATCAAGGTGCGTACATATATACATTTTTGTTTATTCAAATGCATGATGTGTATGCATAATATGTTATGGCGTAATTAGCATGAAAGAAATATTAGTAATTATGATAATATAATGAAAATTTACTGACTTTTGTATTATGAAAAATTAATTTAAAGTATGTTGAATTGCTTTAATTAGCAAATTATGATAAATAGCATGTTATTATATGATGTTTAATTAATTGATGAATTGGTGATTCTATCAAAAGAAAATGAATATCGATGATGGAAAATAGGAAAAATAAATAATTAATGATTTTAATTGCTCATTTTTGTACCTGAGGACTAGCTTAGGATAGATGGTGCACCGTTAAGGGGATTACAGTACCGATATTAATACAATTGAGGGCAGAGAGATTTTAGCCCTGCGAACACCCCTAACCTTAGTTAGACATGGTTGTAGTTATATTCAGTCAAGGTGGCTGAAGCTCCGCGAATGCCCTTGACTTGAGATTATAGTGAGTAGGGTAGCTAAAGCTCCGCGATCGCCCCTACTTTATTTCCCTATATCCGGACAATCCGGTAACGAGACTTGAGCTATCTAAATTATGAGTCAATAAATAATTAAAAAAATGATAATTGGGCTCGTTTAGTTATGAAGTAAAAATTTAAATAATAACATAAATGAATTGTATGTTGATTAAGTAAAATGATATATTGTACATTATGTGTGAGTAAGTAGGAGAACAAAATGTAAAATTTAAAAATTTAAATAATAACATAAATGAGTTTTATGTTGATTAAGTAAAATGATATATTGTAGGTTCTGTGTGAGTAAGTAGAAGAACAAAATATAAAATTTGGATATGTATATACTTATTTTTATATTTCACATGTGTATAAAAATTTAATGTGTCATAAGTTATTAAGATATGCATTGTGTAATTGTTTGGC